>JAXGGA010010222.1:0-47884 GCA_038373865.1 Uloborus plumipes
AAACAGTGAGACAGTATTGCAAGGCTAAACTTCTTTATTTTATTTATTTTTTTATATTTTTTTTCTTTAATTAATTTATTTTCGTAATTCCTCGCGTCTCTTTTGGTAGACATAAATTTCTTGTATTTTATTTATTTATTTTTTAATCATTCAGTAAAGTTCTGAGTTTCATTCGGTAAATTAAAAATTTTCTCCTCAAAAACAGGCAAGCTTACTATCATTTTCTGAAAAGTAATCAATACTAGATATAATAACGCAGTTTATATAAAGTTCCCAAAAATTAGCATAAAAGTCAAATTTTTCAATAAAAACAGAAAGAAAAAAGTAAGAAAGAAAGAGAAAAAAGTGCTTGAAATTCTATTTGCACAAAAAAAAGGAAGAAATTATGAACTCAAAGAAACTATACTTTATTCAGTCATGCACACCTTAAACCAATGGATGGTATAAAATATTTCTAAAAGAACAAACAATGGGAGGTCACAGTGACCTTCCATTGGCTCTGATCTAGGGGGGTGCATCTGCACACCCCTAGCTACGCCCTTGTAATTATGCTATATACCCAGCTGAAAAGTGCATAGTAAAAAAAAAAAAAATCTCACTGCTTAGTTTTTGCACCAAACAAGAGCGAAATAGTTTTCTAAAATTTCCACTTGCAATTGTCTTAATTCTACCTGATACGTGAGAATTCACACTAAATTGAAGAGTTACAGACAATTAAAAAATAATAATAATAAAATAAAATGAAAAAAAAACGCAGAAAATGCAGGAAAAAAATAACGAAACCAAAATACGCAACGCCTGTAAGAAAAAATTCATACCCCCCCCCCAACCACACTGACATAGAAAAAAAAAGCTCTGCAAGTTTATTCAAAACATGAAAAGACCATCCCCGAAGAAACAGAATTTGAATGCAATATATTTCGTGCTATCCGCACACTCGAAAAAGATTAATTCAACGAAAATAAGTATTACAAATTTAAATAAAATACAGCGACTGCCCCCCCTCTTAAATGCTGAAAAATCCTTTTATGAATTAAATACGCATTACAATGTAGGAAATTTATAAATATTCATGTCTCAAGAATACAGAATGATAAATTAAAATTACCAATAGAATTTGAAAAAAAAATAACCCGCCCTCCAAAGAAAAAAGTATGTAACTAAATATGCCTTACAATTGAAACGAAGTTCAAACTCTCCTGCCCAACAGAAATAAATGAAATGCAAATTATCAACCAAAAAATGTAAATCTCCCCCCCCCCCCAGTTGAAAGCATAATTTTAACGAAATAAACATGTAAATACAACGATACGGAAGGGCCCTCTCTCCGGAAGAAAAATAAACTTTCATTTGATGCGCAACACAAGTAGAAACATACCCCCCTCCCCTGCGCTTGAAAACATAGAATAAATATGCATTTAAGTTCGAAAATGGGATCCATCATTCTCGAGCGAAAAAAAATGAAATGTATAATTATTACAATAAATTAAAGCCCCTCCCCATCTTTTTACAAAAAAAAGGAGAAAATATGTTAAGTAAAATATCAAATAACAGCTGCAAAAATACAATTCCAGCCCCCTTAACGAAGACGAAAAAAAATTATTTAAAAGCCGTTGTACGATTAAAATGAAACAAAAATCTCGCTCTTCTCGCAGAAAAATAGAATGTAATTTGAATCCATCTGTTAATGCGGAACATTTAAATCTCCTTCCCTCCCCCCCCCAAAAAAAACATAATTAAATAAGATACACATTTAAAAATGAGACAAAAACCCAGAAAGAAAACCTTCAAATAAAATACGCAATACAACTGGGAAAAAATATAAACCCCTCTCCCCCCTCACGGCATGTAAAAATTTCAAATTAAATCCACACTATAATTCAAAAACTAATAGCATACACCCCTCCAGTTTTAAACCAGAATTTAATTAAACTACGTATTAATTACAGAACGAAACAAAACTCCCCCTTCCTCGGAAGAAAGAATAGTTTAAAGACAATACGCAAAAACGAAAATCTGACCAGCCCCCCCCCCCCAAGGAAGAAAAAATAGGCATGTTCAGTTGGGGGGGGGGATCAACTCCTACACAGTTAAACTAAATTAAAAAATAATTTTGTTCAAGTACGCATTGAAAAAAAAACACGAAATTACCCCCCCCCCCTCCCTCGTAGAATTTTATAAAATGATATTCTTTTGAGACAAAATAAAAAGTCGCCTCCTCCGTCCTCCGAAAGACAGAAAACTCGAAAATAACTCCTCAACAAAGCAGCTGTCAAATCACGTCACGTGGTACGATGCTGTTTCCCCTCGATAAATGGACGAGAAAAGTGTGACGTCACTTCTAGATGGCGCTAGTGTTCCCACCAGGTAGCGCTAAACGCAGAACACTAGCGCCCCAAGCGTTGAAATTGTAAAACATGAAGCGCCTGGTTCAATAGCGCGGGGAGCTAATGAACCAGGCACCCGGCTCAATAGCAACGGCCAAAATGTAAACATATCGGCAAAATTTGACAAGATCACAGGAATGCAAACCAATTTGTAGACATTTTGCTGACTTAAAAAATGCCTTAAATTCTTTAGAATGGAGAAAAAGAATCATATTATACGTAAGTCGTGTTGCTACTCTTCTGAAGCTATTGTATGATTGTTTTGTGCATTGCAATTAAAGCAAGCATAGTTGTACCCAGAGCCTGCCTCGTTGTACAGGTCTTTTCTTCTGAATTCGTTCTAAGTCCATGGCTCTCTTTGGGCTCCTAACTTAAAAATTAACCCCTTTTTTTCACGTGGCAATTTCTCCCTCATTCTCACTATCACATTTTATCTTACCCCATTCCCTTGTCACATCTAAACATATTAAATAATTAAATAAATAGCAATTTGTCATTCCACAAATTAAATTTAATTTAAATTTTGACATCTAAATTAAGCTTATGTTTTGCAATGACAAATTGCAGTACATGTGTGTAGAGTTGTGTTTTATAGGTAGTAATGGTGGGGGGGGGGGGGGGGTGCAGAACGTGGCTGCCACTTTAGACTCAGAGGTCGTTGGACGTCCCGGAAAGTGGAACACCGGAAAGCTCTGTTGCAGACTCCGTTGCCAGTCTGGAAAATTGACTACAATACGTCTGAGATTGAATATGAAAATAAATTGTAATTTGTCATTACTCAGACAAAAAACTTCTTTTTTCCACTAAAATGTGCTCACACTTCTTGTTATCCCTCTCCCGTGTTAGACTTTTTTGCAATGTTACTCCTCCCCCCCTTCAATTCAAAGCATGACATCATTTCTGCATATCCCTCTATGTGTTTACAAATGTATATATTATAAATATATATAAAAGTAATATTTCTTTTCTCCACTTGGTTTCTGATTGTTTCCATACATTTGTTCCAGCTGTCAGTTCAGCGGTATCAACCTGTGTGTTCATTTTGACATTTTTGCTAATTGGAGTGCCACTTTGGTGGAAAACAACTGAAGTTTACAGATGTGATGTTCCACATCATGAATGCGAACAACTGCTGAATGAGCCAGTAAGTTGATTTCATGATAAAATTTACAAACCAGTAAGTGTTCAAAAGATCATAAATATGAAAAATGCCTTTAAGTACTTTCTATAAACTTTTCTGGAATTTGACTTGTTGGTGCATCCAAAACATAAATATTTTTCTATCTGATCCACTCTTGTGTTGATATATATCGCAACAAGATGCTGTTTTACTTAAATATTCAATTAAGACTTTATTTACGAAAGTTCAAATAGTGCAACATGATAATATAATAGTTTGATGTGGTGTAGGGGTTTATATATCCTGAAACTTCTTTTAATAACATATAGATTGAGACAAATTGATTCCCTCTTCTGGCTCTTTCACAAAATTCTATATTGAAAAAGTGGCCATTTCGCAAAACTTCGTATCTTAAAATAAAACTTTTCACTAAATTTTATTTGTGAAAACGGTTTTTTCATCATTTTTAAGCTCAGCCAATTTGTTTAAAAGCAAAACATCAGTAAGAAAAACCTTCAACTTCCTAGTCATTTCCTGTGAAGTCCTTTATTAGAAAGGGATTTCAGATTAGATTTGTGATAGCTAAACATGCTTCATACAATATGATAGGATTATTTTCACAAAAAATATATTTTTAAAAATGCTCATTTTTATTTATTTATTTTTTTTTCAAACAGAAAAAAGTTCATAAAAATTTATTTTGTCAAAAAATGTCTACCTTAAAATAAAAATCTGGATCAAACCCTAAATGAAAAAACGATCAAGACCTTTGATAATTAATAATGCTACCACTACGCTATATTATACTTAAGGATGCCATCAAGGCCGTATCCAGAAAAAAATTTCGGGAGGGGCCCAGTTTCGCACATTGCCCAAACACACATACATCTTTGTGTGTGTTATGAGTCTTATTTCTAGCTGACCCCCCCCCCCCCCCGATGTTTGATGTGTGTGTGTTTTTTTTTTTTTTCATTTCTGTATTCTTGTTATTTTCTTGAACTGACCTTCATTGAGGGTAGGGGTATCAAGAGAGATATGCAATGAGAGCTTTTTTAAGTGGGGTAGAATATCTGTAAATTTTAGGGGGTCCGGGGGTTTCTCCCCCGGGTAAATTTTTAAAAAAAAGTTTTAAAATTCTGCATTTTGAGGCCTTATATGGGGCAATTGGGATTTCAAAAACATGTTGGAAAAGTAGGCGAACAACAATCTCATAAATTTCCTGCAGTCCTTTGCAAATTAAGATTAATCAAAGCATAAAAAAATGTTTAGTTTAACAAATGATTAACATTAAGTGACATAGAGGAAGGACAAGGGAGGAGAAAAGATTAACACATTATCACTTGCTTACATCGGTTTTCACTATAGTTACATAGTAGTTTTTGATCAGTTCCCCAACTCACCGACAGATACAGCACTTAGTAACATAAAATAACCAATTGCATAAAACACATAAAATTCTTTAAAAGAAATAGTGTAGAGATTTAAAAATAATTGACAAGAGAGTAACATTCTGGCCATTTAGTTAATTCATAGTTTAATTATTTGATAAGAAATAGGATTGAAGCTCTTTTAAAGGAGTTTCAAAAAGGTATTTAATGATTTTCAAAGACTCTAGGACAGTTAAAATTCTTTAAAGCATTTCATTTGCACTTTCCAGTCCCTGACGTTTTAATAGTTGATTGGACAGTCTTACGAAATAGTTAAAACTTTGAAAGACACATCTTTTAAAGATTAAAAATAGATATTAAAAAATACCTATAACGACAATTTCTTTTTCAATCACTAGTAACTAGTACTGCAGAAAACGAAAAAGAATACAGGTAGGGTAATATTTTTTCTTGTGCTTAACATATTAATAAAGGAATCAATTACAAAGTAACTTCTAAAACACTGAATTAGGCATTTAATGAATAGTCAGAAATGAAACATGTGAGTCACAAAAAATTATTTTTGAAAATATGCTACAAAAAAATGCCGGAATATGATTTTTGCATTACGCAGAATATTTTTTTTAATCAATGAGCTGAGTGTCGCGCAACTTGATGCACCCCCTCCCCCCATTTGTGTTAGAAAGTTTAAAATTCAAGGTTTACAGCTACATTTAACAAAGTTTTCAAGGTTTTTAAGCATTTGTAAATGGAATTTTTTTAAAGTAACTTTTGTCTAAGATTGGTGAGCGCCCAACAAAGCAGAGGGTATGTGAACGTATCTGTTTTTGTGTGGTCTTGTTGATTGAAGACATGTTTAGCTATTAAAATCCCTCGAATGTTACAAATGCTTATAAATGGGGACCAACAAAGTACCCTCTTAATTGAATCAGGGCGGTGAGAAACAATCTCAGCCTAATCGGAACCTAGGGGCCCGGCGATTAGGAGGTAAAAGTCTGAGTGGTATAAGTTTTATGGGGGAGGGGGGGGAGCTCCGATCAAACTGACAAGAAGCTTGCCTTGAGCCTGAATTGATTTGGGAAAGAGAGCTGGAAGTGCTAATGAGAGTCTTGTTTTCAATTATGCTTTGCAGCCACTGACAATTTGAATTGTCTTTTTTTTTTTTTTTTTTTTTTGTACTTTTTCAAATTATCACTTGTTTTAATAGTTAAAAGGAAAAAAAAAATTTTTTTTTTGCTTTTTTAAATATAAAAAAAAGGAAAATTTTTTTTTTCTGTTTTACTCTATAAAACATTTTGGGTTTCGGGGGGGGGGGGGGGGGCTCGGGCCCGTCGGGCCCTCTCCTCTGGATACGGCCTTGGTTGCCATATATAATGCCTAACTCTATTGGTGGTTAAACCAGTTAGATAAGGCTCTGATGACAATTCTGTTTTCTTATCCTGATCAAGAGCCGAGCAACCCCAGGTCCAGCACAAAGTATTCATTTTGAAATGGAAACTTGAGTTCTTTGTGACCAAGACCGATTTAACATCTACCAGTAGCTATTAGTAAACACGAAGGATTTTTGATTAGCTGACATCAAACTTGCAACCTTCTAGTCATGAATCCTTGCCGATCAAGCCACCGCAGCCTTCTCAGTGCTTCCACTACTGTGCTTCACATTTCTTTTGAGTCATTAAAAAACACTGATTATTTAGAATGCATACAAGTAAGTAGTATAGTGCTCACATCATGTTTTTCAATTATTGTTATTGAAATGAAACACATGTTGTAAAATACAGTAAATGCTGCCTTATGTAACACATTGGGACACAAGTGATTTGATACTAATAACTGATTGATGATTATAATAAACAATAAAAGTTGAGTGCTGATTTCAATTCTGTGGAAATTTTTATTCATCATGTGTTCTTAGAATGAAATTAATGTACTTACTAAAAAAGCATAGTAAAAAGGAAAACACATCAAATTAATACAGTAGTTCAATCACTGAATTATAAATATGAAATCATCATTGATTTTTGTTTGTCTGCTATTTTTATTCAGCAAGTAATTTATAAAACGTGCATAAACATACTACTTACAAAACTGCTTGGTGTGTCCCAGGATATCCTTTTAACTTATATTCTAATTAGCTGGCTCGACTGTATTTATGGGTGAGTGGTGCTACTGTTTTTCTCAAGAATTTATATTGATGTTTGTGATTTTTATCTGCTTTTCTGATCATCGAAATTTGATAAATTCAGTTTGTTTCCAAATAAAAACAAGCACTAGTATTATATAGAGGAGTTTAACAATAAAAATAGTAATTTTCAACACAATATTTTATTAAAAGTTATTTTATAGTTATAATTGTCTTTTCCAAAAATATCAAATTTCTTTTCCTCATTTAGATAATTCATGCAATTCCTGTGAAGCTTATGCTTGCTGATCAGAAAATTCAGCAAGGCATTTTGTGGGAAGAACTTTTACATTCATCTAAAGAAGTTGAAAAAGCATTTGATCAACCAATTATTAAATTCCATTGGACTATGAGTATTATTACCGAGGGGGAGAAAAAATTGCTTAACCAATATACTGAAATTTCTGGTAAAGTAGTTGTTATTTATTTAGTGTTACACAACATTTCTTTTAAGTTTGATCATTTCTGCGTTAGCGTGCCATGATTTTTGGTATAAAGTATTACTTAACTGATAATCTTTTACTTAATACAGATTTAGATGCTGTATTAAATCGCCTTGAAAAAGAGGATGGATCAAATAATCTTTTAAGATCTTATGATGAATTGAAAATTCTTGTTCTGCCTCAAAATTATTCAAAGGGACCTAAATTCTATCTGGGAGTTGAAAGATATGGATATGTTTTGAACACAGGTATTTTTTTTTTTTTTAATTTCTTCATGGTGGTATTGAAACATGTCACTTAGTTCCTCTTTTAAAATGCAACTTGTTTTTAATTTAAAATACCAATCTATATGTGTTCACAATTTATTTTATTTTTCAGCTGTGCCCATTACTGAAAACAGCATAAATTTTATTCAAGAAAAAATCTGATTTTAAAAAATATATGGGGTGGGGAGTGTGATGAGCTATATTTTTAAATAAATAAAAGTAAATGGAAGAGGGAGCATTGCGATGGGAAAAATACTTTTCTCATAGCAATGCTCCCCCCCCCTCCGTCCCGTCTCCATTTTTTTCTTTAGAATTTACTTTTCAGACCCCCTAAAATCACTCCATGTCAGATAGAGATAAAATCAGATACAATTGAACTTGATTATTGTGAAAATTCTCCAAACACCAACACTGTTTTATTATGTTTCATCTTCAATTTCTCGTTTTTTTTTTTTTTTTTTTTTTGAACTTTAAAAATTAAACAACAATAAAATACTAAAAATGCTGTAGCAATTTTCTTTAATTTTAATAATACTATCTAATTTACTTAGTATCTCTGTGTGTGTCAGCATAATATAGTTTTTTTGTGATTAATTGGTTTTAAAAAAGTTGTTTTTGTAGAAGACACATCTACTAAAATGTCTATTAAATAATGGTGCTTTATTCCTGTTTAGTTTTGTCTATATCATTCTGTACAGGCCATATCCAATGCAAATCTGAGCCCTTAGCTCTGTGTCAGTGAATGCTTAGTTGTTTTTGTGCAACTTGATTCTGCTGTCAAAATTTAAGAGTCCCCCTAATCAAAATTTTGCTGCAATTCATTTTTACAGATTTTCCTTTGTTTGTTCAAAGATATAATTATCAAAGAAGTGTAAAATAAGTACTTAAGTATTTAGAATAAAGGGTTAATCTTTTAAGTGTTTGCTGTTAAAATTTAAGTTGGCAAAATTTGATCTGAACTGTAGTTAATGTCTTAATGATATTATAACTGATTTTGAAACATACGTTTTAAAACCCAGGTTTAGACGTAGAACACCTTGTTCACGACATTCTGTCTCTGGTTAAGAAAATGACTCAAGTTGAAAGATTAAAAAAGCTTTATACTCCACCTTCATCTAACAGTCAAGACATGAAGGTATTTCTCAGATTTGTTTTCACCTTTGTAATTACTCATTGAAATACTTTCTTTCTAAATTAATTGTCCAATATGTATTTGAAATTTGAATGTACTTTTGTAGCCAGACAAAGATAGAATGAGATCACTAAAATCATCTGTATCATTTGACATCACGTTTAGCTTGATTGTGCCTGAACCTCAAATTCTTGATGTGCATTGGAATATTGAAAGTGCAATCAATGGTATGGAACTATTGTTAAATTATTTTTTTTTTCATTTAAATTGCACTTTTAAAGTTTACTGTTACTTGAGATAACGGTTGTAGGTGATCAAAGATAGCTATAAAAGTTTTGAGGTTTTGTACCCTGTTTTTAAATTACGCAGTTAATTATAAAGTTGAAATCTACTGGTGTATTTTCTGTAAAGAGAAATCATGTAATATTTTTTGCAGTCTATTCACGGTTACTGTAAAACTCAAATTTTTACAATATGAAGAAATTGCACAATATTGCTTCTTTTTCTCCTTACCAAAAATTTGATTGCCTCCACATTGTTAACCCTTCACTGCACGGTGTGCCAGATCTGGCACAAACCAAATAAACCCTCATATATTCCAATGACTTTTTAAATGCAGTTAAACTGAGTTTTACGCCCCTTCTGGAACATTGCTATAACAGTTTAGTGTGATGTTTATGCACTAGTTAGTTGTACTAGTCTAGGTATTACAGTTCTTGCTTTTGAAAAAAAGAGTGTCTGCATTTCCGTTAGAAGTGTGTTTAGTCATTTTTTCCTTTGTTCTAAAAATGTTTTAATACACTTAGTGGCAAATTTGTTTGTACCACTTATGGCACAAAACACATTGTAGATTATTACACTTATCGGTATACAAAGCATATGCTATGTGCTTTGTGCCATATGTAGAACAAAATTAAAACATCATTTTTGGTGCACATTTTTAAGATAAATTTTTTTCTTCATTTTTCCTGAACTCAGAGTTATTAAAAGGTAACATATGACGTTTTTCATGAAAATATAAAAAATCGTGCAGTGAAGGGTTAACACATAACTTAGAGGAACATTTGCTCTCAACTTTTTAAACTGAAAGGAAAAAACAAAGGAATTCAAAGGAATTATTGTTTATAATTAAGTTTAGGAATGAACATAATTTTGTGTCCATTTCTTTTTTGAGTGATTCTAAAATTCCTCATAGGGTAATCTGCTTATTCAAGTGCTTAATCAAGAAGATTTCTTTCATTTTTATTTGTTAGGAATAATGGGAGAAAGTACCAGTTTAATGTTTTGATATATTTAAAAACAGCATAGCAAGTGTTTAATTCATTTTAATTCATTGTTGAATGTATTTAATTGATATTTTACTGATTTTTAATAAGTTGTGAATGTTTGAAGAAAATTATACTAATGCACAATTCAACGGGTTGGTATCTCTATTATAATAAATGTACTTTTTGTAATTTTAAATTATTATTTTTAAAGCATATATGAAGCAGTATCTAGAAGAGCTGAAAATTATGTCGAAAATCAATGTCAAAAGTCAGGTATGTGTAATGATTTACAACATTGTATTAAGAACCATACCTATTTCAAATTTATAAAGCTTTATGTTTGAAGCAGTAAATTTCAAATTTCCAAATTTTAACTTATCTGAGCTGAATTATTGGAATAAAATAAAAATCTAATTAATGAATTATGAAAAGAAAAAGAGAGATGAAAAGAAAGTGGCCTCCACTGGTCTCAAAGTGATAACCAACCCAAAATCATCCTTCAATATTTTAAATACATTCATGCAGCAAAACTGCCACAAAATCTAGAGTATTTTGTAAAAGAAGTTTTGTTTGTTCCTTATTCATAAATTTTTTCTCCCATAGGTTTTGTATATGACATCGTTACCTCTGCCAACCCTGCCTGTGAGTGACGATGGAAAAGAATTTATTTTGCATTCAGACCTTTTGCCATCTATTATTAATCCAATTGAAGCAAGATTAGGTAGATTTTTAAAACTGTACAAATTATTTTACTGATATACAAATTGTTTTACTGGTCTGTCGATCTGTCTGTCTCCCTTAATAACGTTTGAGTGTACATTGTAAAACCATATTCAAATAAACTATTTTTTGCCCAAAAGGTTTTGACAAGGACAATTCATTCTCATGTTTCACATTTGGGCTTGAACCATGTTTTTGCTCAATTTTAAGCAGTGCAAAAAAACTTATCTCCTACAGGAAAAATTAAGACCGAGACAGATCCCAAACTTAAAAACCGATTTCCTTCAAACAAACTTTGTTATAAAAAGTTCTAGATGAAGAATATGTGTAGAAAAGAGAGACAAATATCTTTTGTTCTTAGAAATTAGCTTCAAACGCTAAAACGATGTGTTTGACAATAATTTACAATTTTGCCAAATTATGAGAATACTATGTCAATATTGGTGGACGGGAAAATAAGCTCCTTTATTTCTAGTTGGAACTTCTTGTTTATAATTAATTTAGTTGTTGGAAAAGTTGTTCTGCTTCTACTATAGACATAAGTATTCTTATAGT
The DNA here is from genome assembly GCA_038373865.1 of Uloborus plumipes. NCBI lineage: Eukaryota > Metazoa > Arthropoda > Arachnida > Araneae > Uloboridae > Uloborus > Uloborus plumipes. The sequence goes on from JAXGGA010010222.1 coordinate 11,462, forward strand.
TCAGGAAATCCATCCTGCCTTTTTAGAGACAATTCAGGATGTTGCTTAATGAAGATGTTTATCAGTCTTATCAATTGTTTAATTTCAAAGAACAGAAGTGCAGGAACCCTATACTGCCATACTTAACCCAAAAGTTGTATCTGCGTAAAAAAAATTCTATTTAGGTAAAATAAGTGATAAAGAACCTCCTAGCGACCATAACTCATTGTTGATAAATTGGGCAGTTATCACTTATCTATCTTATTTTCATGTATATATGTTTTATCACTTTAATCTTATGACTATTTCATACTAATATGTATGATTTTACTACTTTTTAGGCTCTGAAACATCAGTGCATTCAAACTTGAATTTTGTGATATACATACCAACAGAAAAACAAATGCCTCTTCAAATTTATGATCCTAATGGTGAGTACTTTTCATGAAGAAGCTCCATTTGCCTTAATTTTAGTACACAATAAATCTGTACAATAAAACACGTATAAGAAGTCCTTATGTAGCATTATGTTTGCTCTTTTAAAAAGTTATTTTTCTCTGACTTTCCTGGCTTAAGAAGTTTCTGTTTTATCTGAAATTTAAAAATATTTTATTATTTCAAATATGTTTTTGATTTATCCCCTGGTTAGAGGTTTAATCTTTTCTACCTCTGTTTTTAACTTCTATGCTAATGAAGGGACGAATTAGAGATGCATTGAAAAGCATCCTTTACATATTCAGTTTGATCAGTCTTCTGTGAAGAGGATTACATTCAATTTTCATGCATCTCAGAGCTACAAAAAATAGCATAACTCCATTGCACTTTAAAAATGTGGATGAAGTTTCCGAGGTAAATTCATTACAAACTGCGTCTAAAAATTATTGCTTCTGTCTCTGAGAAAAACTTTCCAAATTTTTATCATTGGTCGTCCATCATTTCCAATCTTTATCTGTTAATTGTACGCAGTTGAGAATTTATCATGTTGCAGCTGTCAAATTGTGAAAGGCCCCACGAGAATAGGGGATCCAATGGGAATTCAAAAAATGCATATTTGAATGTTTTACATAGTTACATTTTTATGCTTATAATTATATAATTATAATCTCTAACATCTCCTTGTAATTAACTCCAAGCCTGATATGTATAATTTTAAATTTTGTCTTTCAGGGAAACCATTGAAATCCAATGCTTTCTTATTGCCCCAATGGGGTGGATTTCTCATTCATAACTGTTTAATACCAGAGAATGCATCACTACCATATGAAGTGCACCTCAACCAGAGAGCTTTCATGGAAGTTTTTCTTGCCCAGTTTCGTTTACTACTAGGCTTACCTGATATTGTAAGTTTTCTCTGCTTATTTTGCTCTATTATGACACTAAGAACAATTAACTCAAGTTTTAGAATAATTTTACCGAATTTGATTCAAAAATTGGTTTTGTTCTTTTTTCACTTGGAATTTAACTGTCTACTGCAGTCATGAAGTTAAAATTTAAAACACAGTGTTTTATTTATCTGATTCCCAAAATGGTTACTGGATGAGTTGAATGATTACAATGTTACCAGTGAAAATGAGCTTTAATTAATGTTAGCTTTAGTGGTATTTTATAGCATCAATACAGTAGAGAACCAATTATCCGGGATGTTTGGGACCACAGCTATCCCGGATAACTGAATTTCCCGGTTTTCTGGATCGCTACCAAGCGATATTTGCCAATTGTTTATAAAACCCAAGTTACGATAACAAATCGTAATGCATCTTAAAATCTGAAGAGAAAACGATCCAGAAGTGCTTATAGATATTAGAATATTAAACATTTCTGAGCTATATGCCACTTCTATGGTATTTATGAAGAAACAGTTCATATTCATTTAGGTCTTTCAAAAGAAAAAAAAAAAGCTCTTTATTTTTTAGAAATTGCCGAAAATGTGTATTTTAAAAAGTGGCGGGAAAAATCAACAAAATATTGCCGGTTTTCTGGTTCCCTGGTATTTTGGTTCCCGGATAAAAGGTTCTGTACTGTACTGCCAAATCTTGTTACAAAAAACTGCAAGGAACTGCAACTTTTGCTCGTCGTAATGGAATTCAATCAACGTAATGGCAATTAAAATGGGATTGAACATTTATTTCATTGAAATGACATTTCATTGTATTTGTATTTTCTGTCGTAACATTTTTCTGTATTTGATTTTAATTATGTTTTTATTTTTAAACCAAAAATTTTTTCAGATGGGTTACATCTATGCATAAAATATTTGTGATTGTGCAAATTAAATTATGTGAATGATTAAAAATTGATTTTCTTATTATTAGTGTTTTGTGTGAACCAATCATAAAAATCAAAATTTCAAGTCATTTGTTAACTGGTTTCCTTCGTGATATCTTCTGAAAACTGATAAGTATGTTGATGTAATAAAAAGTCACAACTGTTAAAGTTACAAAATACAGTGGTTCCCAAACTTTTCGGAGACAAAATTCTTAGTTCTTCGCGTTTACTTCAAAGAGCCTCAATCTTGTTGATGACTAAAAGAGAGAATGTTAACAGTCTGTAAGTCAAATTTTATTCATTAGCTTTCATACTTACTTTCTTCTAGATAGAAGAAACGTTGGGAGAAAATTTGAGCTACAGTTTCGGGGAAAAAACTTTGGAAACCACTGATGTAATATACTATAATGGTCTGTTTATGATCTGTGCAAAATTAATTTTGTGTTTGACTTAAAAAAATAATAATAATAAATTCCACAGTTTAGGTAGTAGTAAGCCACAGTAACAGGGTAGTTGACATCAAAAGCAGATTTTTTAAATGTTCATTGTTTTGATAGCGATTTGCAGTTTTGAGAGTTATCTTTCAGTAATTTAAAATTTTGACACTTAACTTAATGTAGAAATACTTTTTCTGTTGATTGAAGGAAAATTGTAACTGTCTTTAAAATTTATCATTTTTATTCTTATTTTTAGAGTGATTTAGGTGATGATACATGCCAAATGTTGCCTAGTTTGACTTTCCGAAAATGGGTAAGCATTCAATCAAATTTATTCCTTAAGAAGTAGTCACAGAAAATTACTTAAGTAAACCGGTGTAAGATTTGCGTCAAAGTTGTTCCAAAAACTATGAATAGAAAACAGTTTGTATCTGTATAATTCATATAACTGGTTCCACATTGAATGTATCAAACTAAACTTATTGTGAAGGAATTCAAGTTGTGATCTAGCTTCTGGTTTTGGAAGTAGATCATTACTAAGATATTTGCCCAAAAACCAGAAAGCAGAGAGTCATTACTGTAGTATTAGGTCACAAATAGTGTATTTAGGGCCCTTCATTTGTAATGTCTCAGCACTCAGGTCCCCAAAATGCAGATTTTGTTTGTGTTGGGGGGAGGGGGGATATTATTTTAACTTGACAGTACCAGCTTTATGAAAAGATTTTTCTTAAAATTGAAATTAAAAAAGTACAAAATCGGATTGAAAATAAGAAAGAAATATTTCAAAGTATGCGTCATAATATTACAAACAATGCATGATATTGCATAACAATTGAATTAAATACTATATGTGTCTTGCTGGGCATAGATTAAGACACATTCTTGACTTTGGGTAGTTCCTGTGCAACAGACGTATCATTATTGCTCAAGACATCATCCTGCAAAGGCACCAAATATGTTCTAGTCTTGTTTCATTGCATGTACTTCATGAGAAACATACACTTGACTTCTATGCAACTAAAATTTGAAGGTGTCCACTGACTAAGCAATGTGTTAAATTTTCCTTTTTCTCAGTAACATCGTATCACATAAGATACGTCCATTACTAAGCCAAAAATTATTATTTATGTAATGTTTATGAACCATTTGTGGGACTCAAACCTTCTCTTGGTTTTCCCTTAAATGCAGTCAGGAATACTGTAAGAAACCTGCTTATGAATGATTCGTATGACACGTGGCTTCAGTCCTACTCACAGAGACAAGCCAAAGCTCTCAATCAACGTCAACCCTGGTTGAGGTCCAGGGAGCTAATAAGTTTGCGTAGGAAGGAGATCAAAATGTCCATTGGGCTTCTTACCTGACACTGTTCTCTTAATCGGTACCTCAACTTGATAGGTGTCACTGATGATCCAGCTTGCAGAGGCTGCCTAGAGACAAGAAGAAAGCTCAAAACAGGTACTGTGTGATTGTGATTTTTATTCTTCTCACAGACTTGTTGTACCACTGTTTAGATCCCTTAGAATTGTCTAGCTTACCTGTTAGACATCTGCTAAAGTTCGTTTCAACTATCGGACTCTATTAACCCTACACTGCATGATTTTTTTTTCTTCGAAAGAGCTATATATATTTTTCAATGTAATAAGAAAACATTGGAAAACATTTTTAAACATTTAATTTTGAGGATAGATGGTTATATTTGCTTTAAAGATACTTAATACTTGCTTTTTATGCTTGAGTTGCTTTATGCCTGGTCATAAGGAAAGATAGTTCATGTAGCCAATTGGCAACCCTATGCAGTGTAGGGTTAATGGTCCCAACAAGGATAGTACAAAAGACCTGTATTCGCAGCACTTGCTTTCTTATAAGGGTGCCCCCGCATACTTCATTAATTTATTCAATGTTTCTGAAAGCCTTTAAAATTTAATTGCATAATATAGAAGTAGAGTCTATGTTCTTCATAAAGTTCATACAATGAAATACAACTTTAACACATTTGATGTCGTTTGTAGGATGGTGTTTTGCACAATAAATTATGAACCATTTAAAATGGAACTCCTTTTCGTTTACTGAAAAGAAATTCAATTCTATTAAATCAGCAACTAACTTGTGCAAGAAATTTTTAATTTTGGCCAATATGTAGCAAATGCTCTTACTGCAGGAAACCTAACTGATAGAATATGGAAAAACAACTTGCTTGGTTGAAATAAGCTTTTGTTTGGAAGAATAAAAATAATTAAGTTATTAAATTGTCGTTTGGAATAACAAGCTGGTTTTGTGCTTTGCAAAATTCTATATCAGTTTTGTTTCCGTATATGTTTATATATTTTCTGATTTTTGCTTTAGGAGATAGATTTCTTGTTGCGCAAGAATACTCAAGAGCATTTAACAGCTGCAGCATTGTCACTTTCTTCTCTCAGTAAATTATTGCAGACAATTGGAAACATTGTTATAAAAGATGAAGTTGGAGAAAAGGTTTGAGTTTATTTTTGATAATGTTGTCAAGTTTTTCCATTAAACGTTTTGCAAATTCTTCCTTAATATGTTGAATGATATTAACTTTTTTTTATTGTTTTTGTGTTGTCATATTGAACCTGTGGTGATTTTTGTATTGAGCTTATGAGTTTTAGGACGTGAATCTTCTAATTTTTATCTCAAAAGCTCACGTTTTTATACAGGAGCGCCCCGAAGGGAGGTCCAGGGAGGTCACCGGGACCTCCCAAACATCTTCCTCATTCGGCAAATTCGGACAACGATTCGGCACATTCAGAGATAATACTGAAATTTTTTTTGCAATATTAATATGTATAAATATGCAAGTGCGGCCACAATCTGTCTTTTTTTTTTTTTGTTATACATTATCTCATTCTTTTATTGGCGTTATTTACCATAAACCAAGCCGTTTCTTTCCATCCTGCCTTTCGGTGAATTAATTAGTGTGTGTAGCATGACCCCAAACAAGACCGATAATATGTAGTGAAAATGCTGCAATGCATAAATGTTGCACTTTGAACGCAAAGAGCTCTAATATTTTGTGCCGCGACTTCAGTTTTTTTTTTTTTTTTTTTGCTTTACCAGCAGATCTTCTCATTTCTCGTACTGAAAAATACTATTTGCTTAGCTTCATTTATTCAGTTCCATTTCTTGACTTTCTTCCCTGCGAAAAGAATAGATCGTCGAACTAGTTCAATATTGTTTTTCGTTTTAATTATAGCACTGAAATACATCTATCCGTTTTATTTAATTTATTGATTTTGCTTGCAATGAAGAGAATTCGTAAACGATATAAAGTTAAGTACTTTTGATGACGATTATAAACGAAAACATGAGGAACTTTGCCACGATGGAAGGCATATCTCCATGAAACTTGCTGGACGTCCAAAAAATCCATTTGATGCTGCAAGAAAGAAAATAAAGACTGCTTCAAGCAGCGAATTATCGCCATTAACGGTTAGTTTTAAATTTATCTTTTTTCTTCCTCTTTTAATTTGTTTCAATGATTTTTACTTCCTTTTACGTACTAAAGGAAGTATTGTCATCGCGAAAAAAAAAAAAAAAATCACTCAAATTTGCTCGTGACGTCTGTATATACTTATGTGCGGATGTATGTGCAGTATGCATGTGTGTCGCATAACTCAAAAACTATATGCCGTAGAAGCTTCTAGCTTGGTATGTAGGCTCTGAGGATGGTTTAGTTGTGCACCTCCCCTTGTGGTTGCATTCGAATGTTCCCAAGGGGGTGTTTTACCCCTTTAGCAAATAAACTATGCCGTCTCGCAATAACAGTTCCGGTGACAACTGTCAAAGACGAACGGTCTTTCAGCAAATTGAAACTTTTAAAAAATGTCCTTCGATCAACTATGGAAGACGACAGATTAAACAGTTTGATGCTTATTTCCTGTGAAAAAGACATAGCAGAAAAACTGGAAACAAAGGAAATAGTAAAAACGTGGTCATTACTAAAAGCTAGACGTGTAAAAGTCAAACTTTAGCTCATGAACAATATTTCTAGCAAAAATTCTAGAACCAACAGTTTTTATAAGTGCTTACTCTTTTTTGTATTTTTTGCCAAAATTTTCAGATTTTAAAGTCACAATTCATGAACAGCCATTGCTATGTATGTAAATATGTGTATATATATTTTATTTATTTTAACTTAATTCTGTTGTTTCACAATCCTGTCAAATGACCAGCATGCTTTAATTTGTAAACACACATCATATATGCAATATTTTATAATCTGTTTTGCAGACAATATGTTTTAATCTGTTTCTATGTATAAAAAAGAAATCCTATCAGTTGCTATCGTTGTTATTTATCAAAGTTATTATTATTTTTTAAGTGATACCCATCGTCTTTTCTCACAAAGTAACGGTATAAGGTTTGTGTACATACGCGTATTTTTTCATTCGGCACATTTTGGAATTCCATTCGGCAAATTGAGAATTTTCCCCCTCCCAAAAGTTTAAGCTCGGGGCGCCCCTGTTTTTATGCATTGATGAAATGTCTCCATGTATCTCTGAAGCACATGCCTGAAATACATTTGAAATTTCGTCCTTCAGTAACTTGGTTTTTATTACTACTGTTTTATTGTTTCCATACTAAGATGAACATTTGTACGTTTTAAAATGAGAATATAATAATACTGATTAGATGTGATACAAACGTGTTAAAAAGAGAAAAATATTAGAGCTAATAACCTATCTTTTTTTATCAACAACATGAGTATTGTCAACTTTACATCTCAAAATGTTCAATAAAATGCTCTAGGTGGCTCTAGGAGGAGATTAACTTTATTTTATAGGGTTTACCTAAATCATCTGAAATCTCCCTAATGGTTAAGAAATCTGTTTTAGTGTCTTGTACATTGTCAAGGATGTATAGACAGCAATTCCCACTCAAATTTTGCAGCTTAAACTTCTCCCTCTCCCCTTTACAGACACACACACACAAAAACACAGTAAAAACAAGAGGGGGATATAATTTGTTTTACTCACAGCTTATTAACATTCCTAACTATGTCAGCTGTAAAATTATTAGATAAATAATATTATTTAATACATAAATGTGTAAAATAGTGAATGGCAAAAGAAAAATGAAAGTTAAAAGGCTGCAATAAAACGAGAGAGCTGGTATTTCTATTTCTGTGTTTCTTCCAGCTTTCCTAAAACAAAATTTTTAATGACCAAATCAGTAATGCATAAGCATGAAAAACTGATTCAGCCTTTGTTAGATCCAGGCTTGGATTTTCATTTTTTTTTTTTTTATCGATGAAGCTTTGAATTTGTTAAAGTCTAGACCACAACCAAATTGGCTAGAGCTGATGATCTTATCAGGAGACCGCAGGAATAGTGGAAACTATTTCAATTGGTAGCAATCCAAACAGCATAGTGAGACATTTTTTTATGCAAAAATTATTTGCAATTGTGCCACCATTATTGAAATGAAAGATTTTGAAAGTCTGCCAAAATTCCAGGAACGCCAAATTTAAAGACGCTGTGAGACATTGTATGTGCAATATTACTGTCTGCATGTGGCAGGATTCTCCAAGTGAAAAGATACCTCTGGGGGTGCTGGGTCTAGGGTTTGCTCGACCCTAAGCTCTGGTTCAAAATTAAAAACAGAGCTCCCTTCAGGGCCCTATCCCGGTTAAACCACAAAGCTGTGGTAGGTACGGGGGGCCCTGGAGGTGTGAAATGAAATGAAATGTTGGCAATGTGTATGAAAGAGGTCTTCCATTACTCATAGAAACTTACTAAATTTGGCTACTTTTCTTAAAATTTTGAGACTTTAAGACTTCATATTTCAATAACAGGGACACATCAAGTCAAATAATTTATGCAACCAAAAGCATGTTTACTATACTGCCGCAAAAGTGGTATCTGCAGTTGAGCTCAAACCGAGATATTACTCTTTAAAGTTTTAGGCCACCATGCATTTGATTCAGATAAAACTTTTTCAGAATTTTTAAAAAAATATTTCCTGTTCTCAAATGACCATATAATTTTGTATTTTATTAAAATATGTCTCAAAGAGCCACCTGGTGGCGATAACTCAATTTTGTTAAAAATTGCAGATACGACTTTTGGGCTTATACTCTTTCCAGTATACTCTTTTCAGATCGCACACTAAGCATTTGCTGCCTTGTCAAATGTGATAAAATCATAAATCTAGCGAAAAAAAAACTTTGATTAGGCCAATGTATCGATGAGTGGAAAATTCTTATAAATTTACGCAGGGGAAAAATGTGTGCACTATTATAGGAAAAATATTACTTATAATTTGTTAAAATTAATTTTTGACTAAGACTTTCAAAATTTGGCGAAGCATTTTGACATTTGGCTAATTTACTAACTAACAACTTGAAATCCCTAGCGCTGACCCTGTCTTTGTATTGCTACTTATTTAAATGTTTTTCATTATTACACTATTGTATGCTTTCTTGGTTAGTATTTTATCTTAAATAATCTCCAAGTATTTATTCATGGAAAGTATTTCAGAATGGTCAATATCAAAAATATTATACTACATAGATATTCAGTTTTTTTTTTTTTTTTTTTTTTGTCGGCAAAACAAAAGTTTTGAAATTGCCATTATTTTAGGGAGAAAAATACATTGTTTCATCTTGTATTGCTTTTCATTTAAGTATATTCTTTAGTAAATTTCACTTTTGCTAAATAGTTTATGATGACTAAATTTCAAAACATTGAAGAAAGCACAAAATGCACATTTCTTCTTAACAATTTGATTAATGTACAGATTTTTTTTTTCTTTTAGATATATTTTGCCTTGGCATGCAGTAGAGACAGCTTTAACTATCTATCAGAAGGATATTTGAAAGAGGGATTTATGAAAGCTAAAACTGCATTTTTATCATCAGGTATATAGTCTGATAATATTTATTGTGTTTTACTTTTTTTTTTACTTAGGTGTTCATGTTCCGGTAAAAAGTCAGAATTCTAGTAATTGCAAACGAAGCTTTACTACTACATTTAGTAGCATTTGAAAAAGAAGAAATCACTGCACAACTCATACTTCTGCTTCAGAATGTTACATGAAAATATAGCTCTTATGTATAGTCTGAAGCTTTAGATTATTATAATGTTTTAATAATTATTTTTTACACTTCTGTGTTCTAAAATTTGCATTTGATAACTAAAAAAAATCTTTTTTTCTAATTTAATATTTTTTACAATGATAATATCACTTGCTTCCATAAATTTTACATCAGTATTTAAAATGTTAACACAAGTAAATTCTGTTTCTTGAAAATATGTTTCAGAAATGTTACAGAAAAAGTCAATTTCCTATTATATATATAATTATTATTCATGTTCATAATAAAATACTCAAAAGCTTAATTTTGGTTAAAAATAGTGTCAACAATCCCATATTAGTTTGTATAGACTAATGTTAAAAACTTTAGAAAAATAATGTATCCAATTCCTGTTCATAGATGTAAAATCTTGTCCATGCTATTTCATGCTAAAATATTTTCATACCTGTCTTTTAAAATCTGTTTTAAACTGTCATACTTGCAATCTTTTCATGAAACTACTGTTAAATTTTCACTAGTTAACGTTAATTTACATGAAATTTAAAAACGGGTTCACTGCCCTTTTTTTTTTCAATATTATGCATGCATTAGTAAGTTTTCTTTTATTTTTAAATACTTTTAAGGCAGCTCTTAATGCAAATCTGTAAGATGTAAAATCTGTACTGCAAATCTGTAGCATTTATTACCATGTTATATTATGTTTGTTAATCAGCATTATTTTTTGCAGATGAAGCATTTTTTGATCCTTCTCTACTGGCACTGTTGTATTTTCCTGAGGACCAAAAGTAAGAAACAATAGTCTTTTTTAACTTTTAATTATTATTTTTTAAATTAATTTATCTCTTATTTTCTTCAAATGTTATAGGTATGCCATTTACATTCCATTGTTCCTGCCAATTAGCATACCAGTGGCATCATCTGTTTTTCGACTTTGGAAGTTTTATAATAATTACAAAGGGAAGCAAAAAACAGATTGAAATGTATTTTAGATCTAAATACTATGTATTGCAAACTTATGATAAAAGTTATTCATATGCAGTATTTCTGGTGTTTTAATATGCAGACAGATATTACATTGTTTGAACTTATCATTTTAAGTTGATTGGTATAATAATATTTGCCTGCTACAGTGTTTCTCTCTCTTTTTTTTTTTAATCTTGAGACCATATACAATAGTAAGAATAAAAGAGAAATGAAAAATTCATGACTCCTTCTTTATAAACTGTTTAGAGAAAGAGGGAAAAAATTTCAGACGAGAAAGTAATGACTATTGTTTTGTCAACTTTTCATATTCAGAAAATTTTATTTTTGGTTTTTATCATTCAACACAAAATTTTTGATAAGATATTACAGCTGGCATATTTAGTTTATAAATTTTCACTCTCAAATGGCCTCAACTTGAAATTATAAGCAATGTGCAAACAGGTTGTCATTTAGGGAGGATCAGCAGTAATATACCACCAGCCCCTGTTTTTGAAAATAAATGATTTTACATAGAAGGAGGAGGGACATTTTGTTGTTTTATGGCAAAAGTTACATTGAGTGTACATTCTTCCCCCTTTCCCTTGAAAGGCTCAAAATGATGGCCCTGGGCACAAAAAGCATTTTTTGAAGAGACATATAGTTAATTCATATCATTCAACTGATTTAGAAATTCATTGCTTTCAAAAAGCAGCTTTTAATTGGATCATCTGCCATGAAAGAAGAAATTTCAACTCATTTATATTTAGCAAATGCACCCACAGCTCGATCATAGCATCCTAAGACTGCAGTTTCGCCCTTATTATGGGCTCCTCAGTTAGGAATAGCCAATGATCGAGCCGGAGGCAAAAATCCTCTTATTGTAGCTAAGATAGCCAACAAACTGGTAGATAAAGATTACAGTTCTGCCTCAGCCCTGGCTTGGGGCGGTAACTCATTGCACATCATTTATATTTATTTTAAATTATATGGACAGCCCTTTTAACCACGATAAAAGCACTTTATAAGAAATCATAAAGATGCATTTACATGGCTTGGAAAACTCATCAGAATATTATTTTGATACTAGGTGCCAGGGCAGCTAGATTAGCTTCCTGCGGCATGTTGGTGCATAACGTCCCCCCTCCCTAACTTTTACCTCATTCTGATGTTTCATTATTTGATATAATTTAATGTTCCTTCGATTTCAAGACATACCACGCACGTGGCGGCCTGGCATTGCACGGGCACTTCGTGCCTTGAAAGTAGTGAGGAAAATTTCAAGGAAGTACTCCCCGCCAAGGCGGCTCGCTAAGAGGCGCCTTTTCTTTTTTCCTGCATCAAAAAATCATTCGAATTATTGTGATGTTGCACGGGCACTTCGCGCCTTCAAGATGGTGAGGAAAGTTTCAGTAAGTTCAGCTTGCTCAAAGGAAAGAAGCAGACATAGATACTCAGTTTTTAATATAAGTAGATGGCTTATCAACTAATTTATGTTTCAAAAAATTACAAGTAGCTAGCGATAAAAGTACAACGTACGTGGCCCGCTAATGAGTCTCATATTTCATTTAGTTTAGCCTTCATTCAAAATTCTCATTTTCATTGCTATTACTGTTTCATAGCAACCACGTTTTGCAACAATGGATCTCATAATTAATCATTTAAGCCTAATTGCTTTAAATTTAACTACTTATTAATTGATATCTTTGTTAATTAAAATCTTATAATAATTTAAATTAAAACTAATGAAGCCTGAAAAATTACCTATCTATCGGTACCTGATTCGACTTTCAGTTCATTGCCGTTCAGGAGAAAGAAGGTGACATAGATAGATAGTTAGAAAGAAAGAAAGAAAGATGGATGGATAGATACTCAGTTTTTAATATGAGTAGATTGACAAAGATTTGGGTACTCAATCGGTTTACTGATATTGTTGCAGCTGCAACATTCCCATCATTTAGAGGGGTCAGGGTGTCGATTCTCCTCTCACTGTGTTTAAGAAATCAATTTATTTACTTATAAGGAGGCGTGGCTTTTATTGTTTTACAATGAAATTTGAATTGGGTTTAAATCTTTCGACCTCCTCCCTTCTGAAAAATTTGAAAATGATGGGCCAGAGCTGCAAACTTGGCCGTTTGATGCACACAACCATTTTATTTATTAGCTGATAGGACATTGTAGCTTTAATTTACTACATCTTATGCTTTAGATAAGTTTTGACTTGCACTCAAAGGGAAAATTGAGATTTGCTAATGGAATGCGAGAGAGGGAGAAACCTTCATTTCATTTCACACCTCCAGGGTCCCCCGTACTTACCACAGCTTCGTGGTTTAACCGGGATAGGGCCCTAAAGGGCTCTCTGTTCTTAATTTTGAACCAGAACCTAGGGTGGAGCAAACCCTAGGCCCAGCACCCCCAGAGGTATTGTTTCACTTGGAGGACTTTGTGACCACGACATTTTTAACGCCTCCCAGCCACCATTAATCAAGACGGTGGATCTTTGATCGGCTGGGATCGAACCCGGGTCCCTCCGGACACGAGTCCGATGCCTTACCGATCGGGCCACCACGGCCCCAGGGAGAAACCTTAGAAATATTAATTAGTTTTGGCAACATCCTACTGTGTGAAAAAGGTTTTCGACCTGCTTAGGTTTAAAAGCTAAATACAAGCTACCATCTGTTATTGCCTAAAAACAATTCTCTTTTATTTGTTCCTAAAGTTGGTGCCTACAACCAATAATATGACTTCTGTTTTGCATTTTTTACGTTACAAAAATATCGTAACAGAAAAAATATGGTCAGAACTGTTGCCAGATTTTATAGCACTTATTAAGAAGTAAATTGTGAAAAAATATTAACAAGTTCCAATCTAACTTGCTTTAATTAATAGTTTTCAAGTAAATTCATACAATGAAATTCCATTCCAAAACCAAAACTAAATTATAATGGGCAAACTTTTAATGAAAAGGCAAACTTGAACCATCCTGTAAATTATATAAATTACCAGGTAAAATGTTATCAGTGACAATACAGTGCTTGCTGTAATTTCTTTCATGTTTTTATTTTGAGTGTAAAAGAAAGTGAGATTTCTTATTTGTATGTATGTTGCTTTTTATTTCATGACTCCCTCTGATTTGCCACCTCCAGGTTGAGAAATGTTGGTATATTGTCTTACATATATTGTTTTAATTAAGAATTTTTTTCCCCTCTGTTGATACCAAAAAAATGCATTTATTTATTGATTTATATAATGTTTGATCAAAAGCTTTGAAAATTCTAATTTTTACGTAGCTCCTGTTACATATTTATCTGTAGACAATGCAAAAAAGAAGCTATTTGGTCACATGACAAAAATAATAAGCGATATGAAGGATTAAGAGCATGAGGACCAGTTGGGCTCTCAGGCAGAGTTTGACAGGAAAGAATCAATTGATGAACTTCAATTTTTCGATATGTCTTCCTGATATCAATTGGATTATTTTATGCTTGTCTGAACTGCTGCTAAGATTGAAAACGGGTGGAAAATAGTAAATGTTGCTAGAGAATTTGATGTCAGACGGAGTTCAGTTTTGAGACTTTGTAAATTGTTTTAAACAAACAGAATCTGTAGCAAATGATGCAGGGGAAGTTGTGTATGCAATATGATGCCTGTAGAGGACAAGTGTTATCACAAAAAAGAAATTTGCGCAGCACAGCTGCTGAGGGAGCAAAGCAGTTTCTTGCTGCTACTTGCAAACAAGTATCCTGGAAAATGTAGCCCATGTTTACATGCAGTAGTTTGGTCTGAATAAATTTGTTGGCGCAAGAGCCTTATAAGCTATACTGCACCATACGCAGTAGGACTGTAGACCTGCTGGCCAGTTGTACAAATTCCATGGCCTGAAAATTAGATTTCTGCCCATGGTGAGATTTGAAATGTAAGAGACGTCGACTGGGCTTATGTACTATTTTCTGACAAAAGTAGGTTGAAGTCTGTCGTCAGATTGTGGACAACAACTGATCTGAGGTGAGAGTAGTACTGCATGCAGGTCGGCAAACAAGAAAAATGAAAGAAATAACATCCTACAAATAGTGCGGAAACCCCAGCCGACTTCTCTCCCATTTTAATGCTGTCGACACCATTGCAAGTGGGTTTAAAGCTGACTTTCAGAAAAGGGGATGTTCACAACAGGCCGGCAGGCCTATAATTGCTGCATGCAAATGGGTGGCTACAGTTTTCTGGGCTATTTGCTTGCTATTAGCAGAAAGAAGCTGCTTTATTCTCTCTGTAGCTGTGCTGCGCCGGTTCTTTTTTTGTTAACAACACTATATACCTGTCTTCTGCAGGCATCATACTGCATGTACGGGCTTCTTTGTGTTATTTGCTACGCCTTCTGTTGGTCTGACATTATCTCCAGAGTCTCAAAACGACACTTTGCCTGACATCGAGCTCTCTGGCAACATCTGTAATTTTTCACCCTTCTACGATCTTACCAATGATTTGGCCAAGCGTAAAATCATCTAATAGATGTCGGGAAGACATACCGAGAAGTTAACGTTCATCAATTGTCTGTGTCTGTGATTTTTTCTTATCAAACTCTGCCTCAGAACCCCACTGGTCCCAATGCACCAAAGACTTTATATTGCTTATTATTGCTGTCACGTGACCAAAAACGTTGGCAATGTTAAATTTGTATACGGTTGTGGAAATAAGCATATGTATCTTGCACATATACTAATTTCAACATTTCCTTACCTTCCGTTTTATGGCTACTATCACTGCTATTGCCATCGATCCTTAGCAATTGTCCACCAGTGTATATAAGCAGTCGACTGTGTGTGTATATGAGGTTAGTGTGTAGTTGGTTTTTGTAAGTTCAATTTTGTAAATTTGTTCTTTTTCATTTAATCCTTCGGAAAAGAATCAATAAATATATTTTAGTTAGAGATGAAAGACATCTCAGTTTGAATACAACACTTCTATAGCAACACTTCTATGAAACCTCATTCCCCCCCCCCTTCCCCAGTGCTAACTATCTGACCAGGCAACCAAACGACAGTGTAATAATAAAAGAAAAAATAATAAGTAGTAATTGAAAGAGGATCGTAAAGCATATTTTTGGACACATGCATTTTTACCATTTTGTCCCCTTATCAAAATATTAAGTCTTGAAGTCTGCCAAAATTTAAGTCCTTCAATTTAGGTAGCTCTAGTGAATAAAGGAAGGCATTTTTCGCACGCAATTCATAGATGGATGCAGGCAGTGAAAATATGAGATCAATTTACTCTTAGTCCCAAAATTTGGTGTTATTCCTAAAACTTCGGCAGTTTTTATGATCTTATATCTTGATAATGGGGAGATTAGGTCAAATAATTTTTGCGTCAAAAATACTGTGGAGCCCATGTTTATGTTTTCAGTCAAACTAATGATTAAAAATGGATCAAGTGGGAAAATGTAAAATCAGTGGCGAGGCTCATAATCTTATATACTTTTAGAATTAGTACTTATATAATGAACTATTGGGGAAAATGTGTGATCTTTTCTTTCTTTTTGTTTTTATGAAAAAAATTCATTTGTAACATGTTGGTTTCTAATTAATTAAACAAGTCTTTTGAACAGAAATTATTCTTGTAATATTATTGACCTACAAAATTTGAATTGACTTCAAATATTAAAATAATTTTCTCTATTATTTGATGTTAATTTTCTTCTATGACACCTAAAAACATATTTTAGTAAATATGCCATTATCAAACAAATGTGTCACAGACATGATATACAAGTGCGTCAAACTTATCCCTTCCTTTCTCCGTCCAGGGTTAAAATCAGATGGATTTCCTATAAATATTCAAGTTTTCAAATAGCTACTGAAAAGCTGAAATGAAATCTCCATTCGCGATTTCGTCAGAACTAACTAAATTTTAAACAATTGCTCCTTTTTTGAATAAAAATTTTTTTCCAAATTTTTCTATATATAATATGCAAAGATTTCTGGATGGGAAGAGGGGTTCTGACTCTCTGATCCCTCTCCTTGCTGGGCTATGGCCTTGATAAAACCACAAGTACAGTTAACTCTCACTTATACACCGCCTCATTTATGCGCCTTTTCCACTTGTACGACGATTTTCAATGATCCCAGCACATTCCATAGCATAATAATGATAATATCATTCGTTTATGCCTCGATCTAAAGATAAATATTTTACTTATGCGCCGAATTTTTCGTAAAATGTAAAAATTTTCATTTATTTTCTTGCAATTATAGCATGTTTTTTTTTACTTTCCTCTTTTATCTTTCGCCTTTATTGCTCACGGAAGGCTTTTTCTTCGCATGAACTAAAGTTCGGAGAGGAACAATTATCTGTTATGTATTATTTTAAAGGGAACAATGTGCTTAGGTAGGATGCAAATTTTTTTTCTCGTTATTATTGTAGTTACGTTACAGTAATTGCCAAAATGAAGTATTATGTCCTTTTCTATAGAAACATTCTTATTCATGCACTCATTAGAACTTATGTTGCGTTTTAGAACTTTAAAAAGGCTTGTTCGCTTATGCGTCTCTCTCGGTTATGCGCCTTTTTCTGTTGGTCTCTTGAGCCAGCGCATAAGTGAGAGTTCACTGCATTTCTTTCTGGCTTCAAAAGACTTTATTGGTATATGTAAATGCTCCTGACATGGGAAACCAGAAAGAGCTTGTTCAAACATGTCTCTGTCTGCTGGATTAAAACCAGTTAATCCAAGCAAATTGGAAGGCACAGGGGTCTCTGGGGTGCTAAATGCTTAAATATCTGTTGGATTATAATAAATAAGTAAACTAAAGTGCCTGAAGTCTTTGGCTCTATAATAATTTTGTTTAGAAATTCCAAGTAGAATGTCATTGAAGCTCACCATCCAGGGGAAATGGACATTAGGGTGGGGTGAAAAACACTTTTTCATGTAATCAATTTTTAATGGAGCGAAAAATTTGCCCACTTGCATCCTAATGATGGAAAAAATAATTAAAGAAATAATAAGTTAATTTTGAAATCGCACAAGAGATTGTTGAGAAGATAGAAAAAAATCGGCAATTTTTAAAAACCCATATTTTTTCAAAAAATAGTTTCATTTATTTCTAATAGTATAAAAAAATACTCTTTGTAGCTTTCGAAATACCTCGAAAATTTTCGGATTTTCATAGCCGAACATTTGAATTTGAGCAGAAAGCCTGAAAATGTCATTTTTTGAGCAAAAGTTTGTTGTTTCAAAAATTCGTAAGCTGACATAAAGTTATAAATATGTACCATAAACCATCCATTTTAATGCTTTACATACTTTTCCTTGGTACTAAAATGACAGACGACACAGTATTCAATATGTCGAGCTAGCAAATAGACAACTCCCCGCCCCCTCTGCCCATCCAAATTTCCAATTGGGGTGTGGTTTTTAGGCTGAAGTTTTTTTACATCTAGCTTATATCAAATTTTTCATTAAAGAGCTTGATCTGAATGTTGTCTACTTTATAAAAAACATCTGGGCTTTCATGCCCTTAAACTTTTCCACCAGCCTGTCACAAGTTTTAAAAATCTCTCTGCTGATTGAGTGTGGTACGGAAATTTCACTTATTTGTTGAAAGTTCCATGCCCCGAGCACAGAAATTTCAACAAGTGATCCATAATCAGCTGTTAAAAGTCCCAGACCCTTTCAGCTATTCCCAATGATTAACCTGTACTAACTGGGTGTTAATACTCTTTTGTTTCCTAAATTAGTCCGCCAAGTATAGTGCAAATACTTAAAAATTTATAGTAAAAACCTACGATCTTAATCTTATTTGTTATGATATTAAGAGGTATTGCACCGGGAAAGACGGTGGGAAGGATAGACTTTAGGGCGTCAAGGGAACGGGGTCAATTGACCGCCCCTCCCCCCCAAATGACTTTGAGAAATAAATGTAATGACATTTAATTCGCCCTGGTTTTTGTTGTTTTCTAATGAAACTTGCATTGGGTTCACACTCTTTTGTCCCCCTCCCCTGGAAAATTTTTAAATGAACGGCCTGTGCACGAGGTGAGTCCTGGGTCATTTTAGCGTAAATAAAAGATATGTAATGCATTAAATTTAATGTTCAATAGTTCATTTTTACTGGTTAATGTCAGCTTACGAATTTTAAAACAATTTAACTTTTGCTCAAAAAAGGCTAGTTTCAGGCTTTATGCACGAATTTAAAAGTTCAACAATGTGCTCCGAAAATTTTCGAGGTGTTTTGATAGGTACAAAGAGTATTTTTTAATTAGAAATAAATAAACTAATTTTTTGAAGAAAAAAACACTAAAAATTGCCGATTTTTTTCTCAACTTGAGGGCTTTTTTGTGCGATTTCAAAAATAAGTTTATTTTATTTTATTTTTTCTCCGCCGTTATTAGGATGCCAGTGGGTAAGTTTTCCATGCTATTAAAAATTGATTGTGTAAAAAAAGTATTTTTTGCCCCTCCCTAAGAGACATGTTTGAACAAACCCTTTTTTTACGCTACCCCCAAGTCAGAAGCATTCATCAGATAAACCAATAAAATTACTTGAAACTGCTTGCAATGAGATTAAAACAAAGAACGTCTATAATTAACGACCCTCTACTTTGAAGAGGGATCGGGAAGTTGTGTATTCATTAAAAACGCCCTGGAGCGAGATTTTTAATTTTATTTTTGTAAAATTATTATTTTTTATTCTTTCAAACATTTTCCCACTCCTTCATTTTTTTCTGCACAAAATTTGCTAATTTCTGAGTTCTAGTCTCGTCGCTAGACAACTTTAAATTAAAGTCATTTAATAGGGAAGTTTTCGATTTTTTAACTCATTTTTAAAAACAAAACAAGTGATCATCGTTAAAAAAATTCTGTTAAAGTAGTTTTTTTTTTAAAATAATTTTTAAAGTTTAAGCGACGGTGACGTCAGATGGCTGATGGATTTTTCGCCAGAGCGCCAAGGCTGGAGCGAGAAACTCCGTATAGACCCGAGTGGAAACCGGTTCTCTGCGCTTTCATAATGCTAGTGCCACAGGCTGCCGGAAAAAGGGTAGATGTCGCCAAGTAATGCCTCGCAAAAAAAAACTATGATTTTCGCCGCAAAAAGTTTAAAACCATCATCGCTGACACTCGTGGCAGGTTATTATTGGCCTTTGACGAATTTAATCTCATAGTGAATTAATAGATTTAAATTTAATTGATAACGGAGGGAAAAAAACTCCGCAATGAAAAGTTGGTATAGCAGCAATGCAGCTTTATGTATGGACGGTTTAAAACTACAGCCATCCAACATCACTGGTTTCGTTTTCAAGGCGCTTTCTTTGCGCTTGAGTATTTTAAAAATTCATTTTTAAGAGGACAAACAGGACATCCTCTTCCCCCGAAGACTTTCGCCCCATTGCTCTCACCTGTACAGCTAGTAAACTAATGGAGAAGATGATATTGATAAGACTCCAACCCAGGTAGCACAAACCATCGGGTTTATGTTGGGGAAAGGTTGAAAATGCATCGCAACGGTTGGATTAACGTTCGGTTGGAAATCAGTTCTTTTTATAACACTTATCCGATCATTCGAATGATCGGATGAGCGTTTAAAAGGAACTGAATTCCAACCGAACGTTAATCTAACCTTTTCTCAACTTTCAAACCTGTTTCACCTTTACGCCCAACTTGTTTCAAGCTCGTTGCTGATTTGTTAGTGGGTGACGCATGTGTAATGGAAGGCTGTAGAGGGCTCGGTGGGGGTGAGGGATGCGCAGTAGAGCCATTGATTTTCATTCCAATGACAGAATTTCTCCGGATCACACGTGGTTGCCGTAGCTCGAAACGAGTGCTCAATCTTCGCTGTGTATTTTTAATCTCCCAAAGTAAGTGAAGAACTTTATGAATGCTTTGAATTTCATATTTTTTCTCTATTTAGAATGGGTACTTTTGAGTGTTGTGTAGTGGTTTTTTAATCAGTTATCTTGTTCTTTAGTATATTATATGCTGTATTTTCACGATTTGGTCCCATTTATTTCTTTTTGACTATTTCAATACCCTTTATTTTTACTCACCATTGCTCGGATTTTAGTGTCAGTGATTTGAATAATTTTCATCCTTATTGTTCTGTCTTTGATTTAGCAAAAAGCAAAGGGGGTCGTTACTCTTCTTTTAAAGTTAAGAATAGTTCTAATTATATAAGTTCCACACGTGTTGCATAGAAATAAAACAGTATCTTTAATGATTGTTTTCTTGTTGAAAATAACATTGAAACTCCTTTCGTATAAAAAAATTAAGTTGAAAAAAAAAAAAAAGCTCAGTTGTGCATTTTTACAATATTCAAAACTAACCAACTCCATTTCGCATCAACGTGTTTTGAAGATTTAGCTGAATCCTTGTGTTTTTTTAGAAGCGAATATTGTTTAATTTTACGTCTTTTAATATTTTCTGTGTTTTTTTATATTATATTTTGTATGTCAGCTCTTCTACTGCTCTATGTCCATGGATTTTCGTTTTTACACTGGCGAGACGAAGAAAAAAGACTAGTTGGGTTATTTTTAATGGCAGGATTTTATATTCTGTCTTAAGAATAATCTTGCTGGTGATTAATATTTCCTGAAAAGAAAAACAGATGCGAGAAGTATTTATTCAAAAGGGGAGAAAAAAAGGTAAAAGTTTCTTTGTAAATCAATATTTAAATTTTTTGTGTTCATATGTATGAATTTATATTGAAATAATATTGAAATAAATAGCATATATTTCATAAAATTTAAATATGTACATATTTAATGACTGAGCAGCTTTTCAGTATATAATACTCTTTAATTAAAAAAAGGAAATAAAAGAATATTATAATGTGTCAACAGTTCAGATTTTGTGAGGGTGAGGAATTGTGCTACATAGTGATACTTTTGCTTTATACCAGATACAATTCTCCACGCTTTGTAGCGGCATTATGAAAACAAAGGAAATTTTGCAATTTGAGATGTCGCAAAAAAGTAAGAAAAATAAATTCCAGCTACACATGATTCAACTATTTTCAGCAATATATTGATTAATGAATGAAAGTAGTAAAAAAATTCAAATGTAATAGATTTAACAGCAATATATGAAAACAAAGGAAATTTTGTAATTTGAGATGTCACAAAAAAAGTAAGAAAAATAAATTCCAGCAATACTTGATTCAACTATTTTCAGCAATATATTGATTTAATGAATGAAAGTAGTAAAAAATTCAAATGTAATAGATTTGACAGCAGTATATGAAAACGAAGGAAATTTTGTTCTTTGAGATGTCACAAAAAAAGTAAGAAAAATAAATTCCAGCAATACATGATTCAACTATTTTCAGCAATGTATTGATTTAATGAATGAAAGTAGTACAAAAATTCAAATGTAATAGATTTGATAGCAGAATATAAATTTACTAATTTCAACACTGTTGAGAACTATTAAAGTAACGTTGGGAAAATAGTTGGTATAGCATTGAAATTAACGTTAGAATAATGTACAAAAACGTTAGTTAATCGTTGTGATTTGCATCAGAATAACGTTCAGATTATGTTAGTTTACTGTTGTATTATACATTGGACTGACGTTGGAAAACAGTTCAGATAACGTTGGAAATCAACTAATAAACAACCGTTGGATAACCGTTTTCCAACGGTGCACTTTAACGTATGTTCTAACGTTAGGGACTAACGTTATCCTAACGTAATGTGATAACGTTGGTCCAATGTTTTTGTGCTACCTGGGAATACTTCCTGGATAAGAACAGTCTTCTCCCTGCTGAACAGTATGGTTTTAGAAAAGGACACAGTACAGTTGACTTAGTCCTGTACTTCGCCCAAACTATCAGAGACTCCCAGAATTCTAAACCTACTCATCATACAGTTGCTGCATTGTTGGACCTTACAAAGGCCTTTGACAGGGTATGGATTAACAAGCTTATTATTAAACTTCACGACTTGTTCAATCTTCGAGGTAATACCTTAGCATGGATATCTGATTATCTTCACCACAGGCAGATTAGAGTAAAAGTCAATAAATCACTTTCAGATATCTATAAACTAGGTCAAGGAGTGCCTCAAGGTACTGTTCTGAGCCCAACTCTATTTAATTTATATATGACTGGTGCCGAAAAAATAATCTCCCCTGGAACTAATATAGGCATGTTCGCCGATGACATCGCAATTTGGAGCTCGGACACTGTTATTCACGAACTGGAGTCTAAAGTCAATAACACGTTAGATTCCCTGTCCAGCTTTGCAGCTGATCATAAACTTTGCTTCAATCCTTCCAAATCAATAGCAACCTTCTTTACTACTGATAAACACCTATACAGCTACCAACCAAGTATTCTATATGAGGGTCAATACTTAACTTACGAAAAACATCCTAAATACTTAGGATTCATATTAGATCCTGAATTCACCAGCAACAAGCACATCGAATACATCACCCTGAAGGCTAGGAAGAGGCTTACCATCATGAAATACATCGCTGGAAGAGACTGGGGTGCTGAAGCAGCTACTCTCAGAGCAACTTATAATGCCCTTATTAGGCCTGTACTGGAATTCGGCTTTCCCATCTACTGTTGTGCATCTGACACAAATTTGAAAAAGTTAGAACAAGTTCAGCTAAGCGCAGCCCGTATTGTTACTGGACTTAGACGCAGCTGCCCAACAAATATAGTACTCTTTGAGGCAGATCTTCAACCGCTGCAACTCAGAAGAAAAGTTAGCCTCACGAAATATTACAATAAGCTTTCCAGCTATGGCAACCAAAACAACACTTCAAGATACCTAAACACATGGAAAAGCAATCAAAGACTGAAGAAAAACAGCCCTTTCAGCCAAGTATCATCACTACAACTATTGCACCAAGAAGTGGAGCCTCATTCCCTCCATTTCAGCGTAAGCCCATCAGAAGAGCTCACTAGAGTCCACTTTTACCTCAACTTCACAGATCCAATTACTAAAAACGACTTCATTCCTGACCATCTCAAACAACTGGCTTTAGAAATTATTAACAATATTCCTAAAACAGACATTAAGATCTACACAGATGGCAGTAAAATTGACATTTCAGCAGGGAGCGGAATTTACATTGAAACACCAGAACGTAAATTATCTTTTTACCAACGCAACCCTAACTTTTGCTCAGTATTCAGAAGTGAACTTCTTGCAATTGAAGCTGGGCTTGAGGCAATCTCTGAGGAGAACAACTTTGGAGATGTTTGGATTTTAACAGATAGCCGTAGTGCTCTGCAACACCTTAAGGATCGACTACATATTGGTGACCACACAAGTACCTCCATCTATAACAAGCTAAAATCCATCTCACAACACCACGAAATACATCTGCACTGGATTCCATCACATGTGGATATTCAAGGCAATGAATTGGCAGATAGACTTGCTAAGGAGGGCTGCAAACAACAGACTCCCACCTCAACTAAACTCACATATCACGAAATCTGTTCTATAAAGAAAGCCGAAATTATGAAGGAATGGCTAGTGCCCCCATACAGCAACTGGTACTCTTCAATCAATCCAGGCTTCTTTCTCGCCTTTTCAGGAGACAGAACATACTACACCTGCCTAACACGTCTGGCCAGTGGCCATATCAGAACCTTAAAATACACAGACGGCGAGAAAACGTTTCCCCTGTGTACCAAATGCCACCAACACCGAGCCTCCCCCAAACACATTTTGGACTGTCTCGGATTTTCCAGAGAGGATGTTTACTCGTTTCCTCTGCTGGTTGCGGACTTCCTCAGGGTCAACGGTTTACTTGAGCTGGTCTGACTACGTCAGACCAGTTAGGAGATAAGTAGAAGAAGAAGAAGAAGAAAGTCAAGTAAGGTCATATTTTGCTCACATATCTGCAAAATATCCCATAAACAGGACGTTAAATAACTTCATAAATACGGCAACGGCGAACTATTTTAAGCCTAAAATGTATGTAAACAATTCCTAGTAAGAGTTTTAAGCAGATAAAAATGGAAAAAAAAATTGTTAAAAAAAACTTTGGCATTAATGGGTTAAGAAAAGTTTCACAGTGCTTTTGTTTTGTCAAGTACTAAATATACTTTTTGACTCAGGCTAGTTTTTTCTCTCTTACTGTTGTAAAATTTTTGATTAATGAAAGTCATTTTGTTACTCTACTGGTGCTTCTTGTCACCCTCCTGGTATTTCAAATTTGACTTCTTTTTGAGGGGTGTAGTATACCTACTCAAAGTGTAAAGTACTTAAAGTTACCCTCTATTTTTCTCTTAATAAGATCTATAGACCTGTCAGTCTTACTTCAGTGGTTTGCAAAATTTTTGAAACGTTATTTGAAATTAAGATTATGAATTTCTTGGAAAATAATGGTCTGTTGACTAGTTTGCAGTATGGTTTCAGGAAAGGTAAATCATGTGCTACTGATTTATTACATTTTTATGAAAAGGTCACCATGGATTTAGATAACAAAAAGTGTGTAGATGTTTACATTGATTTTCAAAAAGCTTTCGATAAGGTACCACATGTTGCACAACTCAATAAATTAGCTGATATAGGAATTGGAGGTAAAATTTTAGTTTGGGTTAGGAATTGGCTGACAGGAAGGAAACAAAGAGTAGTTGTAAGAGGTAACCATTCTAAATGGAGTGAGGTTTTAAGTGGGGTTCCCCAAGGATCAGTTTTAGGTCCACTTTTGTTTATTATTTTTATGAATGATATTCATGAAAATGTTTATGGAAACATGAATTGTTTTGCCGATGACGTCAAAGTTATGGGGGTTGTAGAAAATCATGAACAAGTAAAGCAGCTGCAAGAGGATTTGGATCATATTACTAAGTGGGCCAACAAGTGGGGCATGGCAGTAAATGTTGGGAAATGCCAAGTGCTGCATTTAGGTCATAGAAATAGGCATACAAGCTATTATTTACAGGGTTCAGTCATTAGTAAGGCAGAGTGTATAGTCTTGAGCAAAGGAGAACCAGAGGGAACATGATTCAGTTGTTTAAATTTATCAAAATGAAAGATGTTATAGGGTTAAATTTTTGCACGGAAAGCAGGACAAGAGGTCATTGTTATAAGCTGTTTAAATCTCAGGCTAACTTGGAAATTCGAAAAAATTACTATTTTAGCAGAGTAGAACTTGGAATTTGCATAACAAAGAGTAACTTTATTTTCATTATTTTTAGAGTTTTTTTCATTCTTAAAGAATTTTTGATTAGAAAAGGTCAGGTTTTCGGAAAATTATCCAGTTGCTTCCTCTTTTTTGGTCTACTTTCCTGATTTACTAGTTTTCCCTTAATATGATTACTATCAGTCTCAATAAGGTCTTGTAACAGTCAATTGAATTATGTCAAAAGAAAGTGCTTTGTCAGGAAAATTGTTTATATTCTGTTGGCAGTGTGGAAAGAAATATTAGAAAGTATTCTGGCTTACTATCTTGAAGGCAGATACCTAATTTTAATTAAGCTTCAAATCAGTGAGAATAGTTCATGTAAATAAATATATAAGAGCTTGTTGTAATACTAAACACTTTATTTAGTTTTAAACTGCAGCAGTGTTTCTAATGAATAAACTCACAGATCAAGAAAGAATATACAGCATTTAAATAACAGACTGGTACTAGAGGATAGGACTATTTTTCAAGCAATTATTGAAAGTTACTTACAGTTTTTTGCTTCATTTCGTCTTGTTTAGGGGAAGCATTGAAATTTGATTTAGAAGTGCGCATTTTCATTCCAACTAAAAGTAGAAGAGCATAATTCTGTAGCTTTTTTTAAATCTAGAATTAAACAAAAAAATGAAATAATTGTTTCTAACACCTGCATACCAAATGCATCATTAGTCATAGAATTTTCATCGTCATCTTCATCATCATCATCAATAGCATCCAGTAAAGGTGTGAACGCATACCTAGATAAAAATTAATGAAATTCTTTTCAATTAAATAACCATATACCTGAGACTGACTTTCAAAAAAATTTTACCAATAGGAAAAGGGAGAAAAGTTTTATTAGTCGGTACAGAAAAAATAAAGTTTCCAGATAGCTTTAATTGGTAGATATTTCGCAAAGAGATTTTTGCATGTAATATCATACTGCACACATTTGACGTGCGTGTGAGTGTTATCTATTTCTATATCTATAGATATAATAAATAGGGTGTTTGTGTGTGCGTAGGAGGGGGGGTAGTGGCAGACTTCTTGGGAGAACTGTTAAGGTTCAGAAAGATCAAAATTTGGTACACAGGGGAGCAGTTTTTGAAACAATGAGCCATTCGGTGCAGGACTTTTTATGTTTTATTTAAAACAGTTATTTAATGTTTTCTAGAAAATCTTTACCTCACAGATTTAATATTTGTGTGACTAATTCAGTCACACAAATATTCTTTGTACCTGAGTTTAGGAAATTTAATTTCATTTATGATGAAAACATGTCTGAAATAGAGTATTTTTGCACTTTTTTTTTTTTTTAAAGAAATTTTTGAAAAAACCTTCACGCTGCATTTTTTCCTGCTTTTTGTGTTTTTATAAACTCATCCAGCAAAAACTATAGAAGCTTCTTCTATAAAATTAAGTTATTAATAGATAAAACATTTAAACCTCTTTAGGGAAAAAAATCCCATCAAAAACATAAAATGTACAAAAATGCAAGTCTCGCTTCTACCGTTAAAAGTAGTGAGATCTCAGGTAAAACCAAGTCGATAGTTTTAGTTAGTGTCTTGGGAAGCATATAAATTTAACAACTTTATCATCAATAGTATCCTATTAAGTTACCTTGCAGCATTTATAGTGATTATATCAATATTAGGCATCTTTATTTGTATAATAAATATAGTGACTTGGCAATCGCGTTGCAACAAACTAATGTAGTGATAAAAGTTACTTATCGTGTTTCACTGGCGCCAATAACGATGCAACCGACGCCAAATGAAATACCTGCACCCGTAAACTTTTTGTTCAAATTTTTAAATTTATACTTTTGAGTGTTGTCTTCAATGAAGTTTGCTTGTCGAGATTTTTTGCGCTCGAAATGAATAACTTCAGAAGGACCTACTTAGAATACTGTTAACACAATATAGTGCTAGCAGACCTAATTTACACCATATATAAGTAAATACAATAAAATGTTCACACCGCTATTCTTAGGTAGATGTACTTATGCTGGCAAGTGATTGACAAGTCACTATTTATTATACAAATAAAGATGTCTAATATTGATATGATCACTATAAATGCAGCAAGTTACTTAATAGGATACTATTGATGATAAAGTTGTTAAATTGATATGCTTCCCAAGATAACTGACTAAAACTATCGACTTGGTTTTATCTGAGATCTCACTACTTTTAATGGTGGAAGTTTAAAAGTAGTGGCAATGTCCCAATGCCTTAGAAATGGTGCAACTTTCTTCGGTGCCGAAGCTTTTTTTACATATAAGGTGAATGCAGAAATACTCTGTTTAGAATACCATTTTAATTTAATAAAAGGCGCAGTTTTTTGCATCATTTTTTAGGGAATAGGAATGGCAGATAGTTTAAAATAAATAGAGAAGTAGAGATAGATAAGCAGATAAGTATAGATATATACATATGGAGATAGTTATGCACAGGTTGTACAGATAGATAACTATATGTAGACAGACACTAAGAGATAAAAGAAACTGTTTCTTTCAAATCAATATTTATATAGATAGATATAGATTGATAAATAATCAGACTTATGTAACTAGCCACCGAAGGCAGCAATCTTGACGTAAAAGGTGAATGGCATAAAAATGGACTGTGCATCTAGCCGTTTATAGGGCTAGTATATAATAAAATAAGACACTTATGTATTTGTAGCACGCTTCTGGAGAAAATGGTAAGACTTAGAAAGATAAAATTTGGTATACAGGGATAATTGTTGCTGACATTGTGCACCTCAAAACCAATTTTTTTTTTTTTTTTTTTGTAAAATTGAATTAGAAAACAAGTTATTTAATATTTTACATGATTTTTAGCCAACAGACCCTGGACTAATTAGGTTAGGGTAGACTGGGGCATGTTTACACAGTGCCCTTTATTCAAAACCTGTTTTAATTGGTGTGTTACCAGTCATAACAGATTGATGCTGGTCCCTAGCAAGTACTCTCACAGGTTTTTTAGCTTCCGTCGAGCTTTGGTAAAGCATCTGGGGAGGATAATCTATTTTCTGCCAACTTGAGTAAATTTTTTGCTCAACTTATTGAAGCTTATGATGAAATAATAATGCTTTGATAAAGATAAACAAATTTTTGAATATTAGCAGAACTTTACCCTTGTTTGAGAACAGTATTCATATGAACAAAAATGCATCTAAATTTCACTGCACGGTAAAAATAAATCTGAGCAAGGCAACGGGGTATATTTATGCATTAACAACGGGGAACATTTATGCAAGTTTTTACTGCGCAAACCTGCCCTTGAAGCTTTTTTGGCACCGTACTGTGTCAAATCTTTTTGGTACTTTCAGGCTATTTAGTTTTGCTAATCATCCTTTAAGGTTTAATTGAGTAAGAGATTTGTCTCTGGTAGCTTAAAATCATTGTTATATCTTGATGCCCACTTGGCTTTAATTTTATAGACTATTCTGCCCATTATAAATGTTCTTCATTTTACAGATGGTAAGACATTATGTTCAAACAACTAACATAATTAAGTTAGGTGTCAAAATAATGAAAAAGGCCGCTCTGTAAGTGAGACTGCGTAAAAGTGCCCTGAGAACGGGGCATGCTTACGCAACAGACATTGACCCAAACATTACTTTTTTAACGCTTAAATATTCAAACAGGACAAAAAGTGACTGCACAAACTTCAGCTTTATTAACTGCTTTATACGACCATAATGTCTAAAATTTCCGAAATTGTAACATAAATATTAGAAAGTTCATTGAAAAAAATTCATGTAACGTGCCACAGTCAACCCTACACAAATACTTTTTATACAGAAGTGTAGGAAATTTCAATTTTATTCATAACGGGAAGAAACTTCAAATATGGCAAGATTGTCATTTTTTATAAATTTTTGGAAAAACCTTCATTTTGTATCTTTCCATGTGTTTAATATTCTTCTAAACTTATCCTGCAAAAAGAATAAAAGTCTTTTTTTTTAGTTTTAGTATGTAACAGAGAAAACATTTTGTCCTCTTCAGAAAAAAAAAGTTTTCCAAAATATGTAACACTTTTTTCACAATATTTTAAATGCAGAATAACAACAGATTCTTCACATATCCGTCCAAAAACGAATATTCCTCACTGCTTTCTGTCACTGACCTCATTGCATGACTTTCAATTCAAATTAAGCCCCCCAATCAAATATAAATTGCTATAATCTTATTTTTTTACTATTTTGATATTTTTTGCTACAAAAAGTATAGATTTTGCTTTTCATATTAAAAAGACATTTTTCCGTTCTCACTTTTTTACATAGCTTATTCTTTTAAAAATGTTAGGTTTGATGCTTTTCGTTTTTTTTTTTAATTATTTTAGTAAATAAAAGAACGATTTGCCTTTGTTTGTGTTCCATTAGATCGACCGGTTAACTAGGTTGGTTGATTGATGATGTCAGCAGTTTGCCTGGTGAGGGTGAGTGCCCATAATGTGTTTTCATTTACGATTGGTTAACCACTAGCTCTCTTAGAGCATGCACGGTTAACTACCGGTTCAACGGGTAGCACTATACGAACACAAAGCTTTGTATTAACTGTGCCAAGCAGTGTGTTCACACTTGTATGATTTTATTGGCAAAGTTTCGATATCCTGGATATGGTATATCTTTCAACTGTGCTGACGCTTTTCTTGAATTCTACGGCGAACGCAGAAACACCATTTTTTGTGCTGGGTTAATTAAATAAAAGGCGAGGTTTTTTAGCATGACTTTTGTTTTTTTAAGGAATAGGATTAGCGGTTAAGTTAAAATAAATGGAGATGGATAGATATATAAGTACCGTATTTCCCTGTATATAATCCGCAGCGGTGTATTATCCGCAGCACCCTTTTTCCCACCCCCCCCCCCAAAAAAAAGCGTCGTATAATCCGCAGCGCCGTATAGTCCGCACCTTTTTTTTTTCAAATAATGTTTCGCTTGATCAACACACATTTCTTATCAGCCGAGACGTAATTCTTATCGGAGGTGTGTCACATACGTCATCGATGGGTCCCGCAGTAGACGACGTTTCATTGGCGCCTTTTGGTTCGCTCCTGGCGGCTTGCGACAGCAAGGGAACCTAAAACGCAGCTGGCTGCCTTCTTGGCTTTCGTAATTAGATTCGCCATGTCAAAACATAGTTATAGCTTTTTTTCTTATTTGCAATACGAAAGGATTAAACTTTTAAGATTTTAAAGCAATTTATAATAGAATACTAAAATGATTCAAAGTTCTTTGACCATGACGTCACGGAGAACGGATGAGAAACCTGTTTGTGGGCTGACGCTTTCGATTCAACTGAATGTATTTCTCCGCGCTAAAAGTGAAATTATTTTTACAACTTAAAGGAGATTATGGTTAAAGAAACAAGATTAAAAATGCTTGAATGTCACAAACTAATTTGATTTCTGAAGCGGAGGGTTTAATTACACCCGAAATTCGGACACCGCGCTAAGAACTATTTCTTTCGCTTCTCGGTTTATTTCGTCATTTTCAGCGGAGTGAGTGACGTACTATTTGCGCCTCTCTGTAATTGGACGATAACGCGATGAGAGTCGCCTGCTTAGCTCGGCGCTAAGAGCGGGGGGGGGGATGACATGCAAGGAGCAGGGTGTTGACCAGGAGGATTGAGCGTTGAGCTAGCTTTTCACAGAGAAGGAATGCTTTCAGCGCCATCTGTTTATTATTTGATAAAATAAAACGTACTTTCAAAACTTCAATTAAAACTTTTTAGCTGAAATTTTTTTTATCAGAATATCCGCAGCAGCGTATAATACGCACTTCAAAATTTTGAACTTTTTTAACACATAATCTGCGGATTATATACAGGAAACTACGGTACAAATATATATCGAGATAGTTATGCATAGATAGATCAATCAGGTAGAAAAATATATTTTGACGGACAGTAAGATAAGATATTAAGAAAATGTTTTATTCAAATTTAAATTTATATTGACAGATAAATAGATTGATAAATCATCATCATCAAAAGCACAATAGCATTTTTCAGGCCAAGGCGGACTCGCTGATTTTCCTCTAGTTGACCCGATTAGTCGCAACAGTCAGATCTAAATAAAATTTTAAACTGTCTGTGAACTCAAATAATTCTAAAATTTTCTGCAAAAAATTGCTGTGCTTCTAACAAGTCTTATGTTACTATCAACAGTTGAACTGTAAAATTATATACTAGTACAGTAACACTATGTCACTAATATATTTGTTCAATTATATTTACTCCTTTTTCAGGATTATTTAATTGGGAGCTCCTAAAAATTGGCGACTAACTCTTGTCGCTCAACAAAAAGAGTGATTCTACAATGAACTGAGTAAAAAATATCAAATCGTCTGCAAAACTTCAAAAATTTTCTGCGAACGGCGTTCGCGGGTTTGTCTATATTATATGTGTCTGGCAACAGCACTCTATTGGTAGATTCTCAGTAGTTTTAGGTCTTTTCTTGACATCGTCTAAACATCGAGTGGGTGGTCGTCCTCAATGTCTAATCCCTTCAATTTTCAAAAAAGTCATTTTTTTTGGCAGGGACAGCACCAGCATATCTATAGAGATGTCCTAGCCACCGAATACATGGCGCTTTTATTATTCTCACAATACCGGTTCCAGCAAGTTTGTCATATTTTCTGTAAATTTCATGGTTGTACAGGATTCTCCATCTATTGTCTTCTGGAGTAGGTCCAAAAAATTTTCTTAGAATTTTTCTTTCAAAAATTAGCAGCTTTTCTTCTTTTGTTTTATTGAGGGTCCAGCATTCGCTTCTATGCAGAATAATATGCCTGATTAACGTTTTATAGAGGCTCAGCCAGGCCCGTCAGTTCAAGTTTTTCCAGGGGGGGGGGGGGTCAAAGGGTGCAAACACAATGCAATTTCATCGGAAAAAACAAAAAACAGGCCCACTTATACAGAAATGCATTGATTTCTCAAAGTCAGGGAGGCAATTGCCCCCTCTGACCCCCCTAAATGACAAGCCTGGGTTCAGCTTCGGTTTTAGCGAAATGAACTTTGAGGTGAATTGGTTTCTGAGGCTGAAGAAACTTCTATTAGACATGGGGAAAGTATATTAGATTACACTGGTCGACAGTGGTTCACTAACAACAACCAAATTATTATTTTTATTACGTATTCATATAGTTATTTAAATACCTGCAAGTAAAAAAGTCCCACCACGTCTCAATTTTCCGTAATAAAAAAAATAATTTTTTACTTTTTTTTATGATTTTCGCACCAAAAGCCTATTTTTGGAGGGAAAAGGAGCAAAATATTGAATCCTAAATTTTTTTGGAGGTGAAGGGAGACTCAAACTCCGAAATCATGACCACCGATAACAAAAAGGGGGGACGAGGGGAGTGTATCCCCTCAAAATATGCAAAAAATCATGAAAAAGTATCTTTTTATTCTGGTTTCTTTAATATGACGTTTTAAATTTTTTTTCTGGTGTAAAATCAGAGTATAAGACCCCCTTCTATTATTCCTATGCCCAAAAAAATTTTCGCGCTGTAAAATAAAATTAAAAAAAAAAAAAAAGATCTTAAGACTGACACACGCTTCATCAGTATCACGCATCACGCAGTATCAGAGGGGGCGGGGGGGGGAAGCTTTCGGCAAAAAGTGGAGAGTGATGGAGAGGAAAGGGGCTATATTTGGATTTTGGAGATAATTTTACATAAGAACCAGAAAGAATACGCAACCTTTCTGAAGACCTGCGATGTGTCTCGTATTTAGCGTGCGACAGTCATAAAATCGGTTTTTAATTTTTTTTATTTTTTACAGCGCGAAAATTTTTTCGGACGTAGGAATCATAGGAGGGGGTCCTATCCTCTGATTTTACATCGAATTTTTTTTTTAAAACGTCATTTAAAAAAAACAAGAATTAAAAGATCATTTTTGTTGATTTTTTGCTCATTTTTAGGGGGTACACCCCCCTAAGAACCCCTTCTTTGCTATTAGTGGTCATGATTTTAAACTTTAAGTCTCTCTTGAAACTTCAAAAAAAGTTTGGAGTTAATATTATGATTCTTTCGTCTTGAAAAATGGTGTGTTTTATCTGTTTTTTCAGTTATGTTCAGTACTTTTTAGAAATTCATAACAAAAAAACTGTACGTGCTGCAGCTTTTTTACTATTATTTTTGAATTCTACACTGCAAAATTAGTTAAAAACAGTTAATTTCATCTTTGTTAGGGAAAAAAAGTGAAAATTTGTCGACTAGTGTATCATTATTTTGCTTTTTAATAGGTAAATTTAGTTATCATTACTTAAATATTAACTTACATATGGTTTATTCTCACATTACTTTTGTTCTGCAACAAAAGCTGTTTCAGTCGTACAAACATTGTTTGAAATGCTAACTGAATCTTGAAGGGTTGATAATGTCACCCCTTCAAAGCATCTAACGTTATTCTTCCTAGAATGAATGACATCACTTGCACACGCATTGGTTTGGATCTATCAGGTTGCCAGGGAAGGTAGTTGTATGCAAATGTTGTTCAGGGATGCAAGCACTTGATTTCTCTAGCGCACTTGCACTTGTAGAGCTGTCGTTTCTTTATAACTCAAGCAAGCTGATTTGCATCTCTTTGAGCATGTCTAGTTGGGTGGGCTGAAAATAACTTTTTTTTATTTTGATGATGGGTATTGCAGAAAAGGTGCCAATAGGGGAGCAAATTGTACAGAAAAAAAAAATTGAAATTTTTTGGTTAATTTCTTGATATCACGCAATTGCATTAAAGTTTGGAAAAAGTGCAATTTTTAAAGGTTTCTTTAAAAACATTTTTATTTTTTTAGTTTCGATAATTGGTAAGGGGGGAAGGTGCCATGGGGGCATAAAATTCACTCCAAGAGTTTGAGGTCTGTAGTGTAATTTCTTCCTCTTCCACAAATGCGTAGACATTTTGGCAATTTCCCGTTTCTCCAGACGTTTTGGATAAATTTTGTTGAAACGTTAAAATGTTGTTTTCCCCGTATTTATCTTAAATAATTGCATTGCTTGTCACATATGATGCATTTTTAGATGTTTGGTGTTAATAATTAATAACTTATTGCTCATAAATTTTAAAATATCATATATTCTATTAGAAAATGTGTGCAACTCTGCTAGCTTTGCGTTCAAAACCAAAGGAAAAACAGCCAAGAACTCACCGAAGAAAAGGTGAATTTACAGAAAATTTCTGCCCTAATTCCCAACAGAGTAGCTTATCTACACTGTTTTAAGCAACATAAATACTTTTCAAGTTGAATTTCAGTATTTTTACCCCTATTATAAAATTGCTATAACTAAAGGACATTAAGGAAGACTCTGTCACATGTCCTTTGTTGCTCCTGTCACAATTTTAATAGTATTTTAATTCCTAGCTAACGTAGGGCGTCTAAAGGAGACTGTAGATTCTGAAAAAGTTTGGGATACTAAGTTTAGTTATGTAACAAAAGACACTGTGTTACTGGTGGTTTACTGATATTGGTTGATAACCCAAGCAAATAGATCATAGCAATCCCTAACTCTAAATTTTAATTTTTTAACCTTAAACTCTCGAATTAGTTTGTTTTTCTTCTTATTTTTTTTTTAAATTCATCATCATCATCAAAAGCACAACAGCCTTTTGCAGGCAAAGGCCGACTCGCTCACTTTCCTCCAGTTGGCCCTATTAGTCGCAACGGCCCTCCATCAGTTGATTCCCATTAGCTTTAGGTCATTCTCGACGCCGTCCAACCATCGTTTTTTAATTGCTGAAATTTTTTTCAGTTAATTTTCATAACAATGTTTTGATATCTTGGTTTTCTTCCGTTACCATTCCTGAGGTAGCATTGCTGGGAATTCTCAGAATGACCTTATTATTTATTTGCCAAAAATCTAAATCGATTTGTACTGCTGATCGTTTCATTAGGTGAATCATATGGGCGAACCTTCATATTACGAGCAGTGCAAGATATTTTAAAGTTACTAGAGGTTTTAAGGCAATGCATTGCAAGCAATAAGTTCTGTTGACCTTTGTGAGCAACCTAAACTATGCAATAGGCTCTGTTTTGCTGTACTGAAGCTCTAGAGAACACAGTCTAGTTGAAACAGTTGCATAACTACCCAGTAGGGTAGAGCGAAAAACCAAAATTTTGGAATCTTATTCTGTAATACCCGGCAAAAGCAGTGCATGCGTAAGTACAATACACATGTAAAATATTATCAAGTTTGAAAAACTCCTTTAGGGTCCTACCAGGGCTTGAATTTCTCTAAAAATACGAAAAAATGTCAATTTTCTAAAAAATTTTGAAAAATATAAATAATTATCATTTTTGCTCTAATACCATTAAAATGATTCCTTTTAACACTCTTTTCATGCACCTTGAAAATTATTTAATTATATTCAGTATCAAGTTCGAACATAAATGGTAAAGTTCCGTGAAATTAACCAAAAATTTTTTACCATGTTTTGCACATAGCAATAATTCTTCTTTTGTAATCCAGATACTATTTTTTTGCAATGAATGGGCAAAATGTAGCTTTTAGTTGTAAATGCAATTATATTTCGTTGCATTAACAGCCCAGATTCGGGTTCATTCCGCATTTCCCATCCACCCAGTCACGTTGTTTGCATATTTT
>JAXGGA010010223.1:0-47868 GCA_038373865.1 Uloborus plumipes
ATTATATTCAGATCATTTTTATAAGGTTTTTAATGTCTAAGAGAAATCCCAGCTCTTGCAAGTATTTCTCCTTGTGATTAGAAACCGTTGATATAACTTTCGATGCTAGGATTATGACATTAAGAATTCCTTCAGTCATTAAATTTTAGAGAAATTATTTATTGTATAAGGAGAGAAAATAAAATTACCTGGAACCTTCGTCTTTCTTTGATTGAAGTTTACTGAAGAGAACTTCCATTGCTGCATTTGAAAATGATGAATGAATCTTTTCAGCTAAAGCTATTTCAATTTCTCTAGCTTCTGCTTTCGTTTTGAATGATTCAAATAAATCTTGCCCTTTCCATGCGTTCTCAGAATACAAAACAGAAATGTAATTCCACTTGAAATGCTTGAGAAGATCAACCAATGCACTAGCTCTGACATCATTGGGCAAAGACAACCTTAAAAGGTTCGGATACTTTTCCTTGTCGTTGAAAACCGTTGACGTGACTTTCGGAGCCAGAGTCATGACATTAAATGGCATGGCAACATCAACAATTGGTTCAATGACATTGTCATCTTGGGTGGCAACAATACCCAGTACCTGATTGACTCCTAATATTTTATGGGTAGGAGAGACTGACGTCAAAGAACTACTGAAGAAATTTGCAACGTCTCTGGCTGCCTTCTCTCTGCTGTTGCAAGTATCAAAAATAATAGCACCCAGATTGACGCCTGGCAAAATCTGGGGACTGCTATTTATTTGATCTAATGCCCACAGGAATGCTTCTAGGTTCTGAATTCCAGATGAAGTAACCAAAGAATCGCATGTAAGAGGGTTGGTGTTAGCTTTATGAATATCTACTGAAGTGGCCAAGTACAAGTGGTCTTTAGAATCCAGAATAACCAAATCCGTGGATCTCTTGTCACAGGCGCCACAATCTTCAATGCATTCTGATGTCATCTTATCTACGCTTATTTCTTCTCCATTGGAATCGTACATCACGATTTCAGCAAGGTTATTTAAGTGTGTTTCATAGGTGCCAACCTGAAAATAATAGTATAATTTGAGTTTTGTGATATTTAAAGCTGCAATGAAAAATACAAAGTAGGAAGAACCTGTTATTGCCTGTCAAAACACGAAATATCCAGCAATGTATTGAATTTTTAAAGTTTTATTAAAATAATACCAAAAATTTAAATACTCCTCTCGCAACTGAAAAATATTATTCAATACATGAACACTTTCTATGTTCCGCCTTTTTATTTCGTTAAAGGTGTAAAATTCTTAATGTACGTAGACTATACAAAGACAAAATAACGCTTTTGTAAATACTTATTGCTGCAAAACTGATTTAAACAGAAACCGTACAAAATGATTTTTTTTTTTTTTAAATAATGCTTGATGCTGAATCTGAGGAATTCTTACTGTTTTCCATCTAAAATAGCTCATTTCTATTTCCTAAAATATTACAATAAACGAGTAGGGGAAGACCGCCTATATTGGACCACTGCTTAAATTGGACCTCGGGCTTAAAATCTAGTACAGAGATCTATGCTACACTTTAACGGTAGAAATATAAAGTTTTAGGAATAAAATCAATGTGTATGAAGTTTTACCAGTCTTCGAACTGCGTAGCGTGAGTTACATCATGATTTATGTTGAAAACGTGTATGATCTTATTTCGCGGACTTGTATCTAGTAAGATAGTACTAAATCTTGTAAACTGAGGTAAACTGCTGTTATACCATGATGATCTGTGTTTAGTAAGGATTACATACATGTATTAACATGCGCGATTGTGATTATTTTTGACAGAGCAATAAGCTGAAGAATAAAAAATGGCGTGTTTTCCTTTATTGGACCGAAAAAAATTTCCTATATTGGACCGGTGGTCCAATTTAAGAATATGATTTTAAACAAGACTTTTTATTAATCGTAACGTAAAATAAGTGACTCATATGATTTAATAGCGTAGTTAAAAATATTTTAAAGATACTTTAACACCTATTCACGATATTCATTTAAACTTTTTCATCAAGCACATTTTCTAGAAGCTGCAACTTCTTAAAATGTATGTTGTTTTTTCTCTTCATCCATTAAGCTGCCGTTTCAGAAACATAGTTATTAACTGAAATAAAATTTGTGCTGGTTTACCGAGAGAAAAATATGAAATTCTTCGATATGTTCGAAAAGATTTTAAAAAGAAACAATTTATATGCTACTAGAATGTTCAATGTAGATGAAGCTGGTCTTTTCACTGTCCAAGAGCCCCAAAATATATTGCCGTATAAAGGTAAATACCAGGTTGGAGCAGTAATGAGTGGTGAACGTGGTGGAAACACTCTGGTTATTTGCTGCATAAGTGCAACGGAATTGCTAGCCCCCCTTCCCATGTTTATTTTCAAACGATTACGTTCCATGTATGATATTATCATAAAAATATCCCCTGGTGTGCAATATGCTCTTTGAAAAAAAGGTTGGATCATAAACGATAATCCACACCCTGATACAACATTTCATTAAAACCGTTAGGCCAAGCAATGTTAAAAGATTGTCTTTCTATTAATGAATAGACACATCACTTACATAAAGAACATTGATCAATAAACTTGGCTAACGAGAACGATATAATAATGCTTTCTCTTTAAGCACACCATGCACGTTGATGTGATCTTTATTCAGTCTCTGTCTAGATATTTTAATCGAGCATGTGATACATGGATGCGAGAACATCCAATGAGATCCATTACCCAATATCGCAGAGGAGAACTGTTTGATAGCTCTTATGGTCAAACCGCAATCAAAATCATGGCAAATGCAGTGAGGTGATTCTAAAGAACAGGAGTTTGGTCTGTTAATTGACATGTGTTTAATGGCATTGACTTGGCTGGAGCAGAGATAGAGGTAAGTAGTCCAGATAAAACAACTCAAAGTGAACAGGCTACATGCTCGGTGTAAGTTGTACACCATGTACAACAACTAGCTACGACTTCAATTAGTACATGTTCAGCAGAATCAGAGGATCAAAACATGATTGTCAACTCTAACTATGATTTTGTAAAACCGGCTCACATATCACCTTTGCCCGAAAAAATGGAACCAAAAGGAAGACTATCTCAGCAATCATTCTAACGCCATATGAAAGTAGCATAGAACAGGAAAAGTTACACAAGAAGAAGCAAGAAACTGTACAAAACCATTGTTATTGCAATATTTGCCATGGAGATGAAGTGAAAACATGATTAAGGGCATGAAATGCCATCGGGGAGTTTATTAACACTGCCTAAGAGAGGCCAAAGCAAAAGAAGTTCTATTGCAAATCCTGGGAAAAACTGCGTAGTTCAAATTTTAATTATTCTATGATTTCCTGGTACGGTCCAATTTAGGAAGCGCATGGTTCAATATAGGCGCATATATTCCTAAATTGGACTTTTACAACTTTTTATAAAATAATTTTTTAAAAAATAACTTTCATATTTTCAGAAAATATAAACTCCTAGGGCGGTTCCTGATTAAATTTAGCTTACGATGCCCTATTTTGTATTTTTGTTTCGCTTCACATTGAGCGACACAGGCCTCCTGTTCTTAGGGGGTCCAATATAGGCGGTCTTCCCCTACCTTTAAAACCTCATAACCAAACTGTGGCGGGTTTAAACGTTCAGTGAAATTTTTTACGAATTTTGTCTATGTGTAGCTTAAATGCATGGAAATCTGT
This sequence comes from Uloborus plumipes, assembly GCA_038373865.1. NCBI lineage: Eukaryota > Metazoa > Arthropoda > Arachnida > Araneae > Uloboridae > Uloborus > Uloborus plumipes. Next base: position 3,699 of record JAXGGA010010223.1, read on the forward strand.
GTTTTTGTTTTTAAATTACGATTAAAACCAGAGAACAATTATCGGTTAACGTCATCGTAAAAAATATCTTTTTTTTTCCTTCGCAAATATGTGCTGAATAAGTTTAACATCTATTCTAAATGACAAAACTGAGAAATTTAGCTGACACATTATTTATTTATTTGTTTTTCTTTTTGGCACATATCTTCTTAAAATGAAGAATTATGTTTGGTTTTTATTTTTAAAAAAGGATAAAATATGTATCTACTTTTTTCCGATTTGTTTTCCTTTGCAATTTGAAAACAAGTAACGTAGAAAAATTCCTTTCTCTCTCCAATACAATCTAAGTAGGGATGGACCGAATAGTGATTTTGCCGGATACCGGATATCGGATATCCGGTGGCTCGTCACACGTCGGATACCGGATATCCGGCATTACAATTACATTGCATGTTTGCTTATTTTTATGTAATGCAGCTTCAAAACAATAAATCAAAGTTGTTTCTCGCATAATTTCTTTAAGAACATGTTAAATACATTTAAATTAATTTTTAAAGCCTCTATTTTATTTGTACAGGAGTAGTGCTACATATGAAATGAAACACTAGCATATTGTGATTTCTTTCTAAATTATGTATTTTTATCAAAATAGACGAAACTTTAAAAGATTGAATTAAATATTTCTGTATATACTCAAAGTTTAAACTTTTAATTATTCTTAGTTTAAATTTCAAAGCTTTTCTGTTTCAATATCATTTCAATAGGTTTCTACGTAAATGATACAGTTATTAAATATTTCACCAATATTAAAAAAAAAAGAAAGAAACAAAGAAAGAAAAAAGGAAAAAAAAACTAAGCTCAGATAAACGTTTTTTTCCCCCCAAATTGATACATATTTTATTAGAATTTTATGAATTTGAACTTCATTACAAAGTAACACATTTTCTTATTTCTAATTTTGCAATAATATAAAGCAAAATTTTGCTTTGAAATTCTTTTTTTAAAGAATAATATGCATGTAATTTTTCTAACATACAAGTTAAAGAAGAAAATATTTATACAGGACCAGTGTGTTAAATAATAATAATAATAATAAAGTTATACTCAAATAATCAGTTAAAAATTTTATATAACTCCAAAAAACAAAGGAACATGTTTTCTGAAGATTCAAATCAGCAGTTTAAATATACTTTTAAGAGGTATGCTAAAATTGTTCACTTTTTAAAAAACAAATGAGTAAACTTAACTTAAATAATCAACTTGAAATTTTACTTTAGTTCCAAAAAATTAAGATACACATTCTTAAAAGTGGCAAATTATCATTTTAAATACATTAAGGGTCATGCTAAACATATTCACTTTTTTAAAAACAAATTAATAAACTAATTCTTAAACGATCACCTCGAAATTCAACTTCATTTTGAAAAAATAAAGATACATTCCGAGATGCAAATGTTATATTTATGGGTTATTCCAGCCAAAATGGTACAAATCATGTCTGAAATTGTCGAGTTAAGTTTATCAAATGAAGTAATTTTCGCCAACTAATCATTGTTTTAAAAATTATTCTCTGTTTATTTGTGCATAATAAAGTGTAAATGGCTTGTATACACTGAAGTGACAAAAGTCATGGGATACCTCTTAATATCGTGTCGGCCCTCCTCTTGCCCGGCGAAGTGCAACAACTCGACGTGGCATGGACTCAACAAGTCGTTGGAAGTCTTCTGCAGGAATATTGAGCCATGCTGTCTCGATAGACGTCCATAATTGTGAAAGCGTTGATGGGGCAGGATTTTGGGCACGAACAGACCTCTCGATGGCGTCCCATAAATGCTCAATGGGATTCATGTCGGGCGATCTAGGTGGCCAAATCATTCGTTGGAATTGTCCAGAATTTTCTTCAAACCAATTGCGAACAGTTGTGGCCCGGTGACATGGCGCATTGTCATCCATAAAAATCCCATCGTTGTTTGGGTACATGAAGTCCATGAATGGCTGCAAGTGATCTCCAAGTAGCTGCACATAAGCATTTCCAGTCAATGTTCGGTCCAGTCGCACTAGAGGACCAAGTCCATGCCATGAAAAAACAGCCCACACCATTACGGAGCCACCACCAGCTTGAACAGTGCCTTGCTGACAGTTTGGGTCCATGGCTTCGTGGGGTCTGCGCCACACTCGAACCCTACCATCGGCTCTTACCAGCTGAAATCGTGACTCATCGGACCAGGCCACGGTTTTCCATTCATCTAGGGACCAACCGATATGCTCACGTGCCCACGAGAGTCGCTGCAAGCGATGTCGTTCTGTCAGTAAAGGCACTCGAGTCGGTCTTCTGCTGGAATAGCCCAAGAAATCCAAATTTCTCCGCACAGTTCTAGCAGACACGTCCATTGTACGTCCCACATTGATTTCTACGGTGATTTGACGCAGTGTTGCTTGTCTGTTAGAATTTACGACTCTTTGCAGACGTCGCCGGTCTCGATCTTTAAGTGCAGGCCGTCGACCACTGCGCTGTCCATGGTGGGATGTTATGCCTGAAATTTCATACTCTCGGCACACTCTTGACACAGTGGATCTGGGAATGTTGAATTCTCTAACGATTTCCGAAATGGCATGACCCATGCGTCTAGCTCCAACTAACATTCCGCGTTCAAAGTCTGTTAATTCACGTCGTGCGGTCATCATCACGTTAAAACCTCTTCACATGAATAACTTGAACAGAAATGAAAGCTCTGTAAAAGCACTGCGCATTTATACCTGTTCTATGCGATGCTACTGCCATCTGAAAATTTGCATATTGCTATCCCATGACTTTTGTCACTTCAGTGTATATGAGCCATTCATTAAGAGTTTTGAATAGTTCGACCACTTTGTGTAACAGAGGAGACAAATCAGGTTTGAAAAATATATATCTAGTCGTAAAGAAAAGTTAATTACAGAACAAGTATAAAATGAACTAAGCATCCTAAAACTAATTCTGTCTGCAATTTCAAGAAAAAATATTTTTTGCACGATTAATGCGACTGTAACAGAGTGGACTTCCCACAGTGCAAATTAACTATCATCAGCAAATAATTTTAGGCTTATCTTAGTTACTGATTATATAATTCAATGTATCAAAGTAATCAAAGCAGATACATTACTTGTATTTATTAAAAAAAATATCACATTGAATGCGATTGCTTATTTTATTTCTGAAAGGCTTGTAACAGAGTGGACAGTTTGAAACATAAAAAAAATCTAGGAACAAAGATAAATAGGTGTTTTTCCAAGATTTTTTTGTTTACATACATAAAAATCAGCAGAAAGGGTGTCAGAAGCATTTTTTGTGCTGTGCATTGCAAATGATTTTGTTGTTGCATTTCAGCTTAATCTTAAATTGCATTTTAAGTCCTAGCAATTTGAAGCTGGGGCAGATCATTTTTTCCTTCTTTTGCCAAAGAATTTTTTTTTTTTTTTTTTTGGGGGGGGGGGGGGTCCTTTATAAATGGCTTATGCCTAAATAAGTAATACTTGGTTACACACAATTAGATGGAGAACAAATAAAAAAATATAATTAATTGGTGGTAAACATTAAAATTAATTCCCAAAATTCTGAAGTATCGGGACTGATTTGTACCAATTTCGCTGAAATGACCGATATATTATCATTGTTATTTAAAATTATTCTAAACATGTTCACTTTAAAAAATAAATTAATAAACTTATATCTAAATAATTAACTTAAAGTTTTACTTAAATTCTAAAAGACAAAATACACTTTCTAATGATGCAAATTAACATCTTAAATACAGTCAAGTCTCAATAGCTCATAGTCCCAAGGGACCGACTAAAAACTTAGAGTTATTGATAGTTCGAGTTACAAGCAGTTCCTACCGTCTTTTCAAGAATTTGGGACCAAATGAAAACTTTGAAATGAAGGTATATTTGAGTTTATAAAGCTTTGAGTTATCGAAACTCGATTGAATGTTATTGAGGGTCATGCTCAACATGTTCTCGAGGAGTTACGGAGCGGCGTGACAGACGTGAAAAGATTCTAATAGCAGAGAAATATCTTTTCTGAAAGGAAGGTATTACAAAAAGAAAGAACGAAACAAAGTGCAAAATTCAAAATTTCTTTACACACATTTAAACTCTTTCAAAAAAAAAAGCATGGTTTTAAGTTGCGACGATTCATGGGGACAGATGTTTTCATTATCTAAAAGAAAACTTTCGTCAATGTTAGATAGGTTATTTAGTGTAGGGTCACCTGGGGTAATTCCTGGTCAAAAAGCATTAACATCCAATTATCACAAAATCAATCTAAGTTACAGTTACAAATTTTGGTATGGAGGAAGTACATTGGGATGTCCATCGAATAAAATATTCATGCTATCAATAATACATAATGAACTTGAATAATTGTCGTTAATTAGTGACCAGGAATTACCCCAGAGATGGGGTAATTCCTGGCCACTTACGGAGCAATTATTGGTCACTCACATGATTGATGCAAATACATACAGTTTGTAAGCACATTATTAATACAAGTTATTAAACTAATTAGATAAAGAATTTATTTATATATATAGTTAATTAAACACTGCATTTAGTTTTTTTAAGGAAGAATGCAATTCTTTTCAACATAATATCTTTACTTAATAAAACTTTGCCAAAATACTTTTTGTACATTTTGTATGCAATAGCTACAGCTTTTATATCTGTTGTGAATGAATCTTTACCTACCAAATAAATAGGTCCATAAAAAATATGGTGCACATGCACTATACACACTGAGCACATGCTTCTGTCTGTTATGAACATGTTAAGGTGAACAGTTAAGTGAATAGCACAATGCAGCTACAGTTAAGCATTTTTCTTAGTATAATTAAGAATAATTATTAAAATTTATAAAATAATTGGATGAAATTTAACAAAGAAAAATTCAGTATATTGTATACTTATCTTTAACAGATAAGAATGTTACATTGCGGTTACAGTTAACTTTGCAGTTAAGGCTCACAGAGTTACATATAGTTTAAATCAATGACATATGTCAATAATTAGCGAAATAATAATTCATAAATATTAAAAAAAAGACTGACCAGGAATTAACCCACTGACCAAGAATTACCCCAGTAACCAGGGGCATTATTTGGAGCCTTCCTGCAAAATAATTCAAAACAATAATGGTAAATCCAAAACTATTTTTTAGTAACTGACATAGTACCTAATTCAACCAAAAAGAGAAAAAAGAAAAATATTCAGAAGTTTGAGTTTGATCACGATCTTTGTATAAATGTATCAAAACTAAGGCCAATCTTATTTTACGAAATTTAACAAGCGATTTTAAAAAGAATTTTTTTTTCAAACTACCCAGGTAGCACAAATAACCTTTAAACGTTTTAAAAACGTTTTTAAGCGGTTGTTACAACGTTAATAACCATTTTACAACCTTTAAAAAACGAAGTGTGCTACTTGGGTAAATACACAGTCAACTCATAATTAAGTAATGAATTGCAATGAAGATAGTTCAGAGTACCTCTGTGATTTTTTTCATTTTGCTGAAGGATTATTAAGACATAAAAAGGACTGTGACCAGGAATTACCCCAGAAACTTGCTGACCAGGAATTGCCCCGGGTGACCCTATGTTATTTTCAATTATAATAAAGCAATAATAGTGGCAAAGTAAAAAATATCTAATTACAACATCATTGGGTGTTAATAGATCGCAATTTTTGTTAGAAGCACAAAAACTAAAAATAAAAGAATTCAATAAATAAAATAATTTGAGAATTTATATTAAAAGCTACTGCGATTTATTTTTATGAACTAAAGATATGATCGTAAGTTTTTTTCAAACTTTTGTCGCACATTAATCCTTGAAGGTTTGTAGCCTTTTCTTTCTAAATATTTTAACTAAAATATTTTTGAAAAGCTGAAGACAATCATATTTTATCTGGCAATTGTGAAAAATCAAATATGCAGAATGCTTCCATGTCCAGTACACAGTCGGAGGAATAACACAATTTTTGTTTTAGAAGCAAAAATTGGTAAAAAGGAAAGATGAAAAGTAATTACATCATCTAAAAGGTTTATCAAACAATGAAATTTTTAACTAAGATTTTTATAAAAAAGAAAATATTTAATTAGGTCCTCACATCATACCGGATAACCCTCACATCAATTCCGGATATTCCTCACATGAATACCGGATACTTAGCCGGATATCCTGCAAAAATCTTCCGGATATCCGTATCCGGGGCGGTCAGCCGGATCGGATATCCGGAAGTACCGGATACCTAAAATATCATCCGGATAGGCCGGATACCGGATATTTACCGGATATCCGGTCCATCCCTAAATCTAAGCTTATAATTTACCTGTATTTGGGAGCTTAGGACGATTTTTATAACTTCTATGCTCTTAATAGTCACTTGTGATCAAAATGCTGATGAATTTTTCTGCTTTGAACACTTATTTTTCATCCATTTAGTTTTCTAGAAGTGAAAATTTAAGCGTGCTCTTCTTTTCCTTTCTTTTCTTTTTTCTTTTTTTGTCATAAGGAATGAAATTCGACTTTTTAAGAAGCATTATTTTTTGTACTTAGAAATATACGAAAATATTAGTTTAAAATTTAAAATCAACTGCTTCGTTATTGTGCAAAATTATAAATTGATGTTCGCTGTGGTTTTTTCTTCAAATGACATCGTATTGTGAAATTTAGTATATTTCAAACAGAGCGTTTCCAAAACTTTAAAAACCGTTTTAACACTTTTTTCTGGTAATTTTAAAACTTCTTTTTTTCCAAACCCTTAGTTTTCATAGGAGAATTTAGTATTGCTTTCTTCTTGTGACAGTTCCTGTAAATTAAACCTTTTAATTCTTCCGTTCAATTATGATAGCGTGGTATAACAGAGCATTAGTTTTAAAACAAGCTATTTATAAATAAATAAGTAAGTAATTAAATAAACAATAAAAGAAGTCAAGTTTACTTGATTCTGTCAAAGTCAAGTTTACTTGATTCTGTCAAAGTCAAGTTTACTTGATTCTGTCAGAATGATTGAAAATCTACGCCATTTAGTTTTCTCAACAAGAGTAGTAAAACTCAATGATGCGAATTACTCTAACATCATTCTTGTTTTAAAAGTTATTCCCAAAAAATCTAAGTTTAAAGGAAAACAGTAGTCTTTCAAATATTCTTAGCCAATGCAAAATTATAATAATTCCGCATTGGTAGCGTGTGTATTACCTGAATGGATTTGTTTTTATTTTAGGGTCATTCCATATAAAATCAACAAATTTTCAGAAATTTTCGTGCCACACCATTTTTTATTTTGATCATATTTGGTAGGTAATGTGCACCAATATTTTGTATTTAATGTGCACCAATTTTATTCGTACAGATATTTTTTTGCTCCGCCGATGAGTAAAATTCGGCATTTTGGATCTTTTTTCTAAGAGCTCTGATAAATTTATTTAAAACGGTAGAAAGATAAAACATGACTTATTTTAAAGCTGAAAGAAAGAACTTTGATTTGTGCATAAAAAGAAACGGTTTAAGTTAAGCCTAAATATAAATTTTCCCGGGTCAATTCGCGGTTCAAAAAGTGCCGTTTTCGTCATTTCGAGCATAAAAAAGTATATGAAGGACTGACAGTGGGGTTCTATTTTTTTTTTCTCTCACACCCAGTTATAGATGCTAGAAGCATAGAAAAAAATATGATACAGTAGTCCTTCATTATGAAAAAATTGCTTAAACTTGAGAAAAAATGAAAATTGGCCTGTTTCACTCCCCAAAAACTGCCGGTGGAACAGGTAGTAAACATTTACAAATGCATGGAGTAAGAAGGTGTTACATTGCCCTTTAAAATGAAACAAAAACTGTCTTGTTATTCCAAGGCGTTAAAGAGATATAAGCTTTTAAACTATGAGAAAAGATGAAAAATATCCTTTTTCACTCCCCAAAAACGGCCTGTGGAATAGGTAGTAAGAATTTGCAAATGCATGGAGCAAGAAGATATTACCTTGAACTTTAAAAGGATACAAAAACCGTCTTGTTATTCTCAGGCATCAAAGAGATATAACCTTCTAAAAATTGAAAATTTATGCATTTTTTTTTTTTGTCATAAGTTAAAGCAATTATGAACGTAAAGTCTTTTTATGCAAGAACTGCAAGAGTAAAAATATGTATCATTAAATATATAATTCAAAATATATCGTAAAATGTCTGTAATTTATTTGTGACGTAGAAACATCTGAAAAAATTGTACTTTAAACGTTTTTTAAGGCTTCTAATATAAGAGTTTTATTTTAATTTGTAATGGATGTATAACTAAATATTATGAAGATAAACTCTAACAAATAATCAATTAGCAAAAATCATTTTTAGTTGTAGATAATTCGAAAAAGATATAGAAATTTCGGATTTTTGTAAAAGAATTTGTAATTTCATTCAAATGTAAATGTAAAACTAGAAACTTCTTAGCGACATGCAATAAAATCCTAAAACCAATTTTAATTAATGTGTGGACATTCGGATCACGGGTTTTAAGTACAACTTTTTCCGACGTGTCAACATTACAAATAAATTACAACCATTTTACGATATATCTTGAATTTTATATTTGATGATACATATTTTTAGAGTTCTTGCATGAAAAGACTTTATTTACGTTTATAATTGCTTTAACTCATGCCAAAAAAATCTTGCATGAATTTTCAATTTTCAGAGGGCCTTATCTCTTTGTTGCCTGGGAATAACAAGACAGTTTTTGTTTCATTTTAAAGGGCAATGTAACACTTTCTTACTCCATGCATTTGTAAATTTTTACTACCTGTTCCACAGGCCGGTTTTGGGGAGTGAAAAAGCCAATTTTCATTTTTTCTCAAGTTTAAGCCGTTTTTGGAGAGTGAAAAAGCCAATTTTCATTTTTCTCAAGTTTAAGCAATTTTTTTGATAATGAAGGACTACTGGCATCATCTTATTTTTTTCTGTGCTTCTAGTATCTATAACTGGGTGCAAGAGAAAAAAAAAAATTAGAACCCCACTCTCAGTCCTTCATGTACTTTTTCATGCTTGAAATGACGAAAACGGCACTTTTTGAACCGCGAATTGACCCGGGAAAATTTATATTTAAGCTTAACTTAAACTGCTTCTTTTTATGCACAAATCAAAGTTCATTCTTTTAGCTTTAAAATAAATCCAGTTTGATCTGTCTACCATTTTAAATATATTTACCAGAGCTCTTAGAAAAAATACTAAAAATGGTGAATTTTACTCATCGGCGGAGCAAAAAAAAAAAAAAAAAAAATCTATATCTCGAGAATAAAATTTTTTCTAGAAAAAAATAAACAGTTTGGAAGTATAGAATATTGATGCATATTACCTACCAAATTTGAGCAAAATCAAAAATGGTGCGGCACGGCCCATTTGTTGATTTTAAATGGAATGACCCTTTACCTTCAACTACATAAAACTCATAATCAAATAAAATTTTGTGGTGTATCAAGTTCATATTTTTCCAGACATAATTAAAAAATTGAATTAACAAAACAAATTATAGATTACCTTTTGGTAAACAAAATTCTTTCCAGCTGCTCTTCGGAAATTGAAGATTTCAATTGGTAGGTTACCATAACCTTGTTTAGTAAAAGCAAACATTTCTCCTTTTGCATCAAGTCTCGAAGAAGCTGTTTCTTTTATGTAGTTGAATAAGTGTTGGCGTAGTTGTGGAGTCTGTAACATTTTTGGACACAATCCTGGTTCCGGGTGACACAACTCGTTCCTCAAGCGAGCCAATCCAGCTGAAATAGCCAAAAGTCCCTGTATTATATTTATCGTACTTGAAGAAGCTGTATAAGTAACAGGAGGCAAACCATCTTCTTCACACTTTCGGCCATTGCACTCTTTATTTTGTTCCCATAGTTCTTTAAACCAAGGGTTTCGTTTATTACTATCCGGGGATAGCCGTCGGTAGTAAGTTGAAAAATCTTCAACTTCCCCTTGTTGTGTTTTCAGCACAATAACACCGGTAGCCTCATTTTCGAATTCCTTAAAAGATTGCAAGTTAACGATCCAGTCTCCACTGGACACGATGACCAAATCCCCTCTTCTGACTAGATCAGCAACCACAGCTCTGTGAACAGCCTTAAGGAATGATTCAGTTGTTTCTTCGCTGGTCCATAAAACAACAGCTCTGGCCCCCTTCTTCTTGGCAGCAAGAACGTTCCTGATGATTCTGTCCATTTCAGAATCAGCCATTGTCACTGGTGAGAGTTCGGCAGACAGACATATGTCGTTCTCTTTTGCAAACGTTTTAAATGATTCCAGCATCAGTTTGCTGCGATCATCCCGATCGTGAATAACTGTGACGTACTTCCAGCCAAGATATACTAGAGTATCAACGGTGGCTTTTGTTTTCTTTTCAAGTGGCAGCGCTATTTGCAAATGATGATGGTTCATGTCTTTCGGTCGAACTGCGTCGTTAACAGAAATTGTTGTCACATTTAATGGCGTAATAATGGTAGAAGCAGCTGTCACATCTTCAGGGTTGCCAACGATGACGAAGGCAACATCAGAACTAATACCATCCATTTCTTTAGTTTTAGTGTCCAATAAATAATTGGAAAGTTTATGAGTGACTTGCACAGACGAAGAGCAAGTATCAATGGCTACAACGCGAAGACGAATTTCAGGCAAAAACTCCGTGTCTCGGTTAATTTGATCTATGGTCCATAAAGCTGCTTCTAAATCCTGCACTGCTTGCGGATTGATTTCATCACTGCATTCTAAAGGATTCATTCCTGCTTTATGAATTGGTAGGAGAACAGGTATTGATATTTCATCCGTAGGTGAAACCATCGTCAGATCTTGTGATGAAGCCATGCCTATGTATGGATCTTCTAAACGGTGTTGTCGAACACTAGAAAATAAGGAAAAAATGGTCAAATTTAGTTTTTAAGCTTGTTCTTAGCCTGCGTATCGTTCCACATTTTTAGATTGCTGACTTTTCCTAATGAAAGTCATTAAAAGGGTATAAAACATTTTTTTTAAACATTAAATTCGTTAAAGTTATACCTGAGACATTCTTTACATCCTCCCTTAGGGCAAATAGAAGGCGTGTACTGGAATCCTGAATCCAAAATTTTAGTATCATCAGCGTCATAGGCTAAAACCTAGAGAAAACACAAGTATCAGTTGAACCAGCTGAAAATATGGTAGAAATAATGGACACCAGTTGAAATCATTTACAAAGAGATAAGTACGCCTTATAAACCGGAACAGACTTCTATTTTAACTAATACAAAAGTATGTCAATATTTATTCAAATGTTACCAGAGAGAAAAACCACGAAGTTAACTTAGAAAGTGGAAATAAGGACAGTTAAACTAATAGAAATGGCTTATGCAGAAAAAAAAATTCCTAATTTCCACAAAGACCATTTCTTTTTCAAATGAAGGCTAAATAAAAGAGCATAAAACTGATGAAAACTAAATTTCTAAATGAGACACAAAGACCTTTTTAATGATGAAAATGAAGATTGGTCTATAAGTAGGAAATTTAGTAAAATTAAATTCTTAAAAAGAATGGCAACGAAAATTTATTTTCTTCTACAACAGCATATTTAATTGGCAATGTTACTTTCTTTCAAAAATAACACAGTTTATATTCTAAGTGTGGTGATTTAGTTTAACTAAATTTTTAAGGACTAACGTAGTGAAATTACATTTCTGAAAAGTGGAAGTGATAAGGCGAAAATCGTGGAAGTGACTTAGAGGTAATTTCTTCTGAAAATTGAAAAATATCTAACGTTTCTAAGTAGCGATGATAAAAATATCTTAAGTACCAAAAATGTGTATTGACAGTACACATTTTATTACATTATGACTGACGTGTACTGAATACAATTTAAAAACTACATGCAGCCACGAATCTGCACAACATTTTTTACCATTTTTCATAATAGGTTAAAAGTTTAAGTTGACAATATCTCAAAGTTTAGAGTTATGCACTTGCTGCTCAAAAAACAAAATAAAAATGTCCTTCCCATCTAACCGTCTCAGGATCATTATCAGAAATGAATCGCTCATTATCTAGAATTCTTCAATCGTAAGATAATTTTTTCATTTACTAAGATTCGTAAACATCGTCGTACTCAATCTTAAACCTCTGAAATTTTTCGTTAATTTGATGAAAAATTTGAAGCATTTTTTCCCCGCAAAGCCTGAGAATACTGCCCTGACGCTATACTGTCGTACAAAGCACAAAAGTCGTAACTACACTTTTTTACAAAATTGAGTTATCATCACCAGGTGGTTCCTTTTGACGTATATTACCTAAATGCAATATTTTATATTCATTTGAGAAGGCGGAATATTTTTTAAAAGATCTAAAAATGAACCATCTGAATCGAATACCTAGTGGCCCAAAACTTATGATTAATTATATCAGTTTGAGCTCGACTGCAGATACCACTTTACGCTTAGCACGGCAGTACACGTTTTCTACTGCATATACAATAAACTCTCGATTATCCGCGGGGCGGATTATTCACGAGGCGGATTATCCGCGAGGGTCTCGGGAAAGAAACAAACAATTAACTGATTTTTTTCGAAAAACCACGAATTACATTTTGTTTTTTCTAAACGTTTCTTGTCCAAAAGCGTGGTGTACTTCATCCACTAAATTATTTTGCTTCTGCGTTATCGTAAGTACCATTTCTTTGTAGATTTCATAAGCTTGAGAGCCTCAAATACAAATGATTTTTTGCTGTACCTATCGTCGCTGTTTGTACATATCGCGTTTTAAGTGTCATGCAATTATTTTAAAGCAAAAGACATTTTTTGTCTCTCTACCCCTTATTTTATACTTTTTTCGGATTATCAGCGATTTTCGTTGTCCGCGATACCCGTGCCACCCAATTCCGTGGATAATTGGGAGTGTACTGTATTTTCTACTTTCTAGAGATAACCATGTCAGGACCACGTGCATGTGACTACAGGGTAGCATGTGATGATGAGATGTAAGGTCGAAAATATACGTATCTTCATTACTTTCAAAACATTCACCTGATTAAACTGTAATCCAACGCTTTGGGAGAATGAGTAAACGTTCAAAGCCATCTTCCCGTTCTCAAATTCCCCGCTGGATCCTTCGCTCGATTTCCGACCCTGCACACCATCCGGACTTCTCTGTCGGGGCTCGTGCTCGAACTCTAGGGGTTCCAGGAACTTTTCCACGAACTCGCGGCGAGTCATTTGCTTCAGATCTGGACACAGGCCCGGGACTCCGAGGCATTTCTGGGCCCAAGCTTTGCGATATGCATGTGCGTAGATGAACAGGGCGTGTAGAGATGGTAAGAACCTGAAATAATGCATAATAATTAACCAATCAATGCCTAGCGTCCCTTTTTAGGGACGGTCCAAAAAGTGTTTGAATTGACCAAAAAGGAACATTTCAACCAAATAATAGTGTTCAATTATTACTTAGGTATTGTTTCAATTCATTATTAACATATTGTAGCACATAAATGTTGTAAGGTGTGTTCTGTAGCCAGTATCAGTATACAAAATATCTTTGGAAAAAAAAGGCCAGGTATTAATGGGTTAAATTCAAATATGGGTAATATTGAGTTGAGTAATGAAATATGTAATGAGCTAACGTGCTCTATAACACACGTGTAGGATTTCAATCGTTAAAAATGTTTAGTAGACCAATTTCTAGGATCATTTAATTTTATTGGCCAATTAAAGTAAAATACTGAGACGACAAGCTGCTATTGACAGTTGAATTTCAGTTGCTACTGAGAATCATAATTTTTGAAATAAAGTATTACGCAAATTGTATTTTAAATAGTTGTTACCGAAGAAATTAATTTATTCATGTCGTACAAAAGATCATTTTGCCATTAAACATCCGGGGCGCGAATATCAATTTTTAGACATGTGTGAGAAACTTTTTTTTTATCTTAAAAATTTTATTAGCAATAAGCTAACGAATAAGAGGAATATACATCTGTCATGTGTCGCATTTATTTCTTATCGATGAGATAAGAAATATTGTAAACTACACCCGAAGTTGGCTTCTTATCTAGATTTACAAAACATAGCTTAAAACGATTATTAAAAAAAGTAAATTGTTATTGTAAAACAGAAAATTTCTTTTTGATGCAGTAAAAAATATTCCTCGAAATACTGATCGCAAGTTTGATATCTCGACATTTTGATTAGTTGTCCTTTGGAGAAGCAGTTTACGTCAAATAAAGCAACGTTAGAAAAATGAACATCAAAACAGATCGTCACTTTAAGCGAGGAATACAAAGGCTTCTTTAGAATCCCAGAGTAATGCGACTAACTGAAATATGTAATATGGGAAAATTACTAGAATTCAGGTGCGAGCATGAAATCTACGTCCTTCATTGAAACGATCTGTTACGCAAAGACCGAAGAAGGGTAATATGTTTTCAGAATACGTTGGATTTTACAGCTTAAGAGTTCACGCATGTGCTCTTATCCTAGATCATGGAATAAGTCAAATATATATCTATATATGTATAGGGTGTCTTATAGTAAAATATTTCAGAACTGCTAAGAGGGGATATGTGCATCCTGACGATCCGAATTTATATAGCAATTTGGGGTTGGGAAATGCTTTTCTGAAGCGGTGATGTAAACGGAAGCATCACAAACAAAAAAAAAAACCTCATTAGCGAAAAATCTTTTTAGTAATAGATTATGTAAAAGCAAAAGGTACTTGAGTGAAAGTAAGTTTTTTTCCACCAGGTACAATGAACATCCCACATCTTCGGCGCATGTAACTCCAAATAGTCTGGAATACTCCTAACATATCGCACATCCAGAATGAAAGGGGCACATTTCAAAAATTGCATTTTTTGGAAATATCTTTAAAAAGCATACCTTAGTACACTTTACATGAAAAACTGATCCATTTTTTTTCTAGAGTTAACAGACGCAGCTAAAAAGCAATTTATGCCCTTATCATTCTTGTCGATTCTGCCGATTGTGAAGGGAGAATTGAGTTTGAAAGGGGCACATCTTTGATAATCAGAGTTCGCCGAGCTTTATTGGTGCAAATTATGGTTAGTACGTTTTTAAAACCAATTAAGAAAACCGTAATTTTGATTTTTTTAAAATGACACTCATTTTAATTGTTTGTTATTAAGTATAAATTGTTTGTGCACAAGTAATTTATGAAGGGTTCCTTTTTTTTAGAACAAGAAGAATAGTATTATGTAACCTAGCGTCAAATCATTAGGAATTAAAATTTGATTTAATATCGTTCTGAAATGAAACAGCGATAGGTAGGTTAAAGTCCGACAAGAACTTCAAAAAAATTTAAATAGTGTACAAGCCGATGCCCGTAAGAATAGCTATTTTGAGATGTGCCCCTTTCATTCTCCACGAAAATGGAGAATGAAAGGGGCACTTCTCATTAATTACCGACTTATTTAAAATTGGCCGGGAAACGCACACCATAGTCACCTAGCAGAACCTTTAATCAACCAAGCAATGACAGTTTGGCTAATTGTAATAGTTATTAGAGCCAGGGCAAGGATTTTAAAAAGTTAAAATTTTCAAATCGATTTTTCTCAAAACAGCTATTTTGAGATGTGCCCCTTTCATTCTGGATGAGCGATATGTCGAATTTCAACACGTCGGAAAAGCATTTCCGACCCGTCCTTGCTGTATTATTTTGAGTCATCAGGATGCATCCTACCCTTTTTAGGAGTTCTAAAACGTTTAACTGAGACATCCTGTCTATAAACAGACGTATGTGTTACTGTGTTCTTTAAACAAATTCAGTTTACGTAGGATCTTTGCTAAATTTCTCGACAGAGGTCATTTGATGCTCAATAATTCTCATAGGGTTTTTCTGGATTCCATAAAAAATCCAAAGAGGTATAAATTTATGTTTTGATTCATAAAATTGTTCTTTTCTGCACGTTGACGGGAAATTTTACTTTTGTTTTCTCTTTTATTTATTCCTAATTATTGAACATGCGTCACTTAACACAGCTTTTATTCGACCGTGTAATGCAGATAGTTTATTATATTATTCTACGATTACAACAAATTATATAAATGTGAAAGGACATTATAATGCATCAATAACGGTTTGTTTTGGGATTTTGCAATTATCAAAGTGGATGTTTTCTTTTCATTTTGGCCAAAAAACGACAGTCATTAAAAGGAAGGTTTACCTTGAGAATAAATTTTTTTTGGAATATATTCACCGTTATCATTGTGTTAGTTTTCCCATTAATATTATTTTTGAGAGAATAACTTTAATTAGCTCCCCAGGGCACGCAAGCCTAAACGATTGTACGTCTATCTGTTTTACTGCTGCAACTGAAACTCTAATTTCAAACAACATAATTATTGATTCACTCGTTAAGTAGTTAAAAAATAAGATTTTCCTTGCACTTAAATCTTTATGACTGCTTAATCCTGAAAATTTAACTTTTTCAAATGCGAGGCAATATTTAGACCATTTTAACGCTAACTATTTATGAAATTTAAAAATAAGCGCAAATTTTCACTTCTACATTAGGTGATAAATAATCACTACTCCGTATTAACGTTGGTCTAGTAATATTAACACATTATGAGAGGGTAGTCTAGTAATCTGACTACGGTATGTAGCTGGTGCATTTCGTATTATTAGTAAATTTTGAGCATTTTAAATTAAAGTAACTACGTGTACACATCCCGCTGATACGAGTAGATAGCAGTCAGTGAAACGGGTATTAATACCCGCACCCACTTGTAATATGTTAATAAGAATTTAATAAAAAACAAAAAGTGAACTAATGTTACCTTGCAGTTCTCATCAAAACATCTGTGGGGTTTTCTTTAAGCAACAGATTGTCACAAGTGACCATATTATTGGAGTTCATACTTCTGTATCCAAGGACTCTACAATTCTTCTGGAACATAGCATGCTCGATAAAGAAGCGATCATTGGAATCATTAGTATATGTCAAGTCACCCAATTTCCGCCAATAATCTTCAAAAGGTGCAATTTCTTTAGGAAATGGTGCTAGTGAATATATTTGCTTTCCATTTATCATATTTCCCAGGGTGAGAAGCTTGTTGAATGGTGGCATCCATGCAAAAAGCCACTGAAGACGAGATAGGCTGTTGGGAGATTCTCCATAAGCCTGAATGACTATCTCAGAGAGCTTACTAGGACCTAGAGGATGAAAAAAATGCACCATGTAAAGTGTACGAATTAATTTTAAAGCAAAACAAAAAGTCTTCCAAATGGAATTTAGCAAAAATAATCGTTTATTAACACGACTCTCAATTGTTCTCAGCAGTAAAAAATATATACAGTTAAAGACAACTTTGAACACTTTTTATATTTTAAAACTATATCCCACACATATTTTGGCAGTTTTACTGTACTTTTTCGTATAAAACGGAAGAAACGCTCCCGAACAATTGTACGGTTATCAAAAATTAAGAAATAGAAATTATCAAGTTATTTTTAAATGAACTATTCGACTGGTTTTAAGCTTTCCTGCCTTTTACGGTACCTGTAATCCACGCCAGAAATGGGATGCAAAATAACTTATTTTAATGAAAGTAATGCAAATTTAGTGCAGCCAAGTAAAATATTCAAATGTTTGAAAACTTCCCCTTTGCACTTTTCTTCCATTATTTATGATACTTCATGTACCATTTATGATGCTCATGTACAATTTTTAAAATAGTTTCCAGACATTTATTTCAGAATTATTGAAGGATAAGGCGGATACAATATTTTTTACTATGTAAAATAAAGAGTCGAAAATTTATTCTATCGTTTTGCAAGCAGAGTGCAGCACTAGGAATTCTAATTTTCTTTAAGTCAAATTAATAAAAAAAATTGAGTTGGCAAGAAACTTATTGGAATAACTCTACGTTAATCTGACAACGTTGTACTTATTACTGTACTGTTCTTATTTCTTTAAGTCTGAAAGAAAATTGTACGTGACACATAATTACATTAATATTTTACCCTAGCATTTATTAAAAAAAGAGCATATACGGTTCTTTAATGTGAGAAAAAGAGCCCATTCAGCGTTACAACATTTAAGTTACACTTATGGTGTAGGCACGAAGATGTTGGAAGAGTATTGAATCTCTTTTCATGAACTGATTTAATTTTTATTCTTAAGCATCAGCGGTTTTTTATATTTAAATGTAGCATATGCGAACATTATTAATGGAAGAAGATAGTGTTACAAACTCTGGGCCAAATTGATAATTATAATTCAATTACGATTACATACGTTTAGCTTTAAAAATTACGTTTAAAAGTATTGCTGATGAGAATGATTTTTTTGCAAACACTTTTTGTGACACCCGTAATGTTATAATCTGTAATCACTACTCTTTCCTTTTCTTTTTTACAATTTGATGTGAATCCTGTTTCCCTCTCTCTCTCTTTTTTACTCTTTAAAAACTTTCTTTACTTCTTTTCAAGTAAAATGTGGGCACAACGTATAAATTCATTGTACGCTTACTTTAGTGAGACGTTTTGTGTTTCTCTAAAAAAACTCATCTTTTCGAGAAATCTTTTAGAGATATTTCTAAAATGCATTTAAAAACTTTAGTGAAACAATTTAATAAGTTGGGGGAGGGGGGGGGAGTAATTAAAATATTTCATACCTATAACAACTACTCCAGTTTTGTCAGCTAATTTGGACGCAAAAGAGGTCACAATTTTCTTATAGGAAGCCGTGTTATCGTCTTTTGCACCTTTCAAAGACATTGACCTAATGGATATGATGCATGGATATCCAGATTTGGCAACTTGGCTGAACATCTTCGTCACATAAAGGCTTTGTTCGTCATCGGCATGAAGAATTGCAATTTTTTCCCAGTCCATGTCATGAATCACTTCTGGCAAAACCTAAAATAAGAAGTTGTCTTGGATTGAACATAAATCTGTTGTTATATTCTCTTATAACCAATTTCAAAATTTCAAGTTATTGCTCCCATTTATTGCGTTTCAGCAAGAAATGGAAAAATTGTTTTTCTGTTCTGTTTTTCTTCTTTGTATGGAGACAACATTCACAAATTAATTATATTAGTAAATAAATAACATTAATATGCAATCAAAATGAAATTAAAAAAAAAAGTAATTTGAGTTTTGTTATCTTTAACTCAAATTATATTTTTTTCAATCTTGAATTGCATTAGGTATTTGTGTGTGGGTCCGTAAATTGATGCATGATTCTCTCTCTAGAGAATTGTTTCTTTTATTTTCTGTTTATATAATATCCTTGAGTGTGTAAAAGAAATTTTGTGATTTGTTTAAACTTCTTATTTTTCTATCAATTATATCTTTTGTCTATTTAGTGTATGCATAATTTACATTTGCTAGATTTTTCATAATTTCAACTTTCATTCAATGTATATTTAATTATCAACTATATTTTTTCCCCTTTAATTCCCAATTCCGTAGGAAGCTCAAATTGTTTTTTTTTTCTTTTCAAAATTCCGACTTTTGGAACTTTTCAAAGAAAAATTTGAAAAATGTAATAATTTCCTCACATTTTACATATTGTTCGAGCTAAAATAAAAAACACCTAACTCTTAAGTTGTTCGAGCTTATTACAATAGTTAGAACTTCTATAGTATCAATAATGAAGACTTTTTTACTACGGATGCACCGATAAGCAAATGAGCCGAATACCAACGATTGCCGTTTAATCGGCTATTTATCATCGGCCCAGCCGATTAATGATCATAAATGATTATTTTTCAACACTACCAATTTCAAAATGCCTTTTTTTTCTTTCTTTTACTATTCCGATTTTAGAAATAGTTGCTGATTTATTTCTGAGAAAACATTTATTTTTCGTAGTTTTCCCAAAATAATTTCAAAATTTCATCCAACTTCTTTGAATGAATTTTCATAACACTTTAAATGAAATTACAGAAACACGTAACACAATTATAACATTGCTAATTATATAGGCATATTATTCAACATAATTTTTTCGACGGGTGATCGGCAAAATTTGGCTGATTATCAATAAAATGAAATACTCATGGTATTGCATTCTAATTTAAAAGTTCAGGAATTGAATTATTCCTAATACTGTCACATGAATAACAGCTGTGAGAGTTATCTTTCCTTATTCCATTCAGTTTCACACACCATATGAACTATTTGCTTTGATTTTACTCGGTACACTTTCACACTACGTATTGTAGTAAGGATTGCAGAAAATAATATGAATTTACTATTATAAAATTATTCCTAATAGTTTCTTTATGAAGGTATATTTTAAACAATTATTTTTTTTAATTATTTTTTCCTCCAATTAATCGGCAAAATTTGCCTATCATAAATAATCGGTTAAGTGACCGATTAATCGGCGTATCCCTAGTTTTTACTGATTAAAGCTAGAGGCTAATGTTGTTTAAATGTAGCTGATAATCACAAAATATGCAAAACTCGACGCTTCAAAAAATGAACTGTTGTTTTTACAGTATAATACTGGCAGCCAAGGTTCCAATTAAAAACTGTAAAATGCACAGTAATAAAATGCAAAAATAGCAATTTTAGTTTCTTACTGTAAAGTTAGAAGTTTTACAGTTTATTGCCGTAAAATTTAACTGTATTATACTGTAAAAACAATAGTATAATACTGGCAGCAGAGGTTCCAGTTTAAAACTGTAAAATGCACGGTAATAAACTTAAAATAGCAATTTTACAGTTTATTACTGTAAAATAGCAATTTTACAGTTTATTACTGTAAAATAGCAATTTTACAGTTTATTACTGTAAAATAGCAATTTTGCAGTTTTGTTCTGTAAAATGAGCAATTTGGCACTTTATTACTGTAAAATTCGCAATTTTTACTATTATTACTATAAAATTAGCTATATTATACTGTAAAAACAACGTTCATATTTTACAGTGTACAAACAAATAGAAAACGATACATCTTACTACTATTATATATGCGAAAGTTTGTATGGATGTATGGATGGATGTATGGATGTT
Organism: Uloborus plumipes; assembly: GCA_038373865.1. NCBI lineage: Eukaryota > Metazoa > Arthropoda > Arachnida > Araneae > Uloboridae > Uloborus > Uloborus plumipes. The sequence continues at coordinate 24,686 of JAXGGA010010223.1, forward strand.
TGTTCCTCTTTCACGCAAAAACTACTGAATGGATTTTAATGAAACTTTTACCATAATGTAGCTTACACATCAGAATAACACATAGGCTATAAATTTTAACGATATTCGAAAAAGTTCGATCAGTAGCGCTTTTTTCATTCCAATTTAAGCACATTTTTCGCATAAATCCGCGAAGGCTTCCAACAAACTAATTCAGTATTTAGTGTATCATCTCAACTCCCTGTCGCAAGCTAAAATTGCGAGCATCATTTCTTCTTTCCGTATTTAATGTTCAAATCTTTTCTCAAGTCAAATCATGAAGGTTTTTTTTCCAGCTTCATGGGGAATATCCAGGCTTTTACCAGGATTTGTATTTAAAACGTTTTGTAGTCTTAGTTGTGTAAGTAGAATATTTATCCTTAAGCAATGTGTTTCTTAATGTGCATTGCTGCGTGAAAATATTATTTTTTTAGAATAAATTGTATTCCTTTATTAGTAAATTGTTCACTGTATCAATTATTTTCACAAGTTTCGTAAATTTGTCGGTCCTGCTTAATCGGGTAACGGATAAAAAATACAATTTTACGGTATTTTTAAAAATTTGTTTGCGCTGACTGGGCGGGTACTTACAATTGGTCACTTAGAATCCAATCGAACAGGTATCTTGCCGAATTTGTTGCAAGAATATTATAACTAAGATTATGGGTAATTTTTCAACGGACGCCAGTTTTGGCGCCAAAGACTATGTAATAATACTTTGCTTCTTACACGATATAACTAAAATAAAACGATTGTTGTCTGATATTTGTAAACTGCGCCAAAATCTTAATCATCGAGATAATATTCCCACAGTTGAAGAAAAGTTCAGGGTTTTTTTTTTTTTTGGCCGATTCCGTACGTTGTCATTAATAAACTTTTAAAACTTACGTCAAAGCGTAAAGTAATCCGCATACGAAATTAATCAAACCCCAAAACTAAAACTACCATTAATTTGTGTTTTTCGCACAAATAATTGTCAAATGCTCCCTACTAATTTCGAAATCACTTAGGACAAAAACTTTTAGCGTCATTTCATGGTCAGTAATATTTTCTCAGCATTAAATGACAATTTTTCTTTGACAAAAATTACTGACTTTATAATACCTAAGCATATTTTCATAAAGTAGGGAGAGGAGCAAAGTTATCCTAGGTATCCCAAAACAGTTACCGCAAATTTAGCGACATTTTAAATCGTCAAAGCGGTACGTTTTGAGTTCTTTTAGTTTAGGAAAAAAAAAGGCGATTATAAATTGTTTCTCAATATTTTTACTGGCCCAGGCAACGCCGGGTAGTTTTGCTAGTGACTTATATTTTTTTTTCTGGTACCATTTTGAAAATGTGTTTCAAATTAAATTGTAATTCATGTTTTTAGCAGGGATTTTTTTTGGCTGCGATCTAAATATTAAAACAACTTTTTTGTTTGGAATTTTGCAATTAATGTTACAGGAAGAGAGCGGTTTTGGAAATATTTGGTTTTGGTAGGGAATTGTATTTGTTTAGTAGGGAGAGTGTTAAATATGTGCTACTTGACATTGTTTTTATTCCTGAGGAAGCATGTGCAAATAATGCGATTGACTTTTTGATGCGGGAAAGTTTTTTTAGCGAGCCGCTTTGGCGGATAGTAGTTTTTTGAAACCGGTTTCGCTAAAACTTTCCTCCCTCCTATAAATGCGAGCCGCCTTGGCGGCGAGTAGTTTGCTGAAACTTTCCTCGCTACTTTAAAGGCGAGCTGCCTTGGCGGTTATATATCATTATATACCGCCTTGACGGCGAGTTAGTTTATTTAAATTTTCATCACTACTTTAAAGGCGAGCTGCCTTGGCGATTATATATCATTATATACCGCCTTGACGGCGAGTAGTTTATTTAAATTTTCATCACTACTTTAAAGCCCGTGCAACGCCGGGCCCCACAGCTAGTTTTGTTATATTTTTTGAGAGAAAATCCCAAATATTGTTTTTAACAGTAATTTACACAATCATTACGGATTAAGGGAAGCCATATTATTTAACTAAAATTTTGGATAGAACGAGTTTGTCGCTGAACTAAAAATCTCATAATCAAGCCAGCCAAGAAAAATGTCATATCTTTTCCTCTGATATTTATTCTAACATGTTCCTCCTAATCCCAGTCTGGTAAACTTAACCAATCGTAAATCAAACAAATCATCTCGCCTCTCATAACACACCAACAAAATTGATGATTTACAAACTGGCTCCGAGCATGAAATGGTTAAATTTCAAATTACCGAGATCCCCATTTATTTCAACAGTATTTTTAAGCACTAGTAAATGGCAGGAAAAGGGACATATCCCGGCAGTAATCAGGCTGAAACTTGTTTTGACATAACACGGCCTTTAATTTGCTCAAGTACCCGCGCTCCGACTTCTAATCATTATCGGTGATGTTTGCGCCCTAAGCGAAAATGGAAATTCATCCGTTACAAAGCGATTACTAGCTCCTGAGGATTTCGGAAAAGTGTTCTTTCGAAGGCATTTATTACAACCGAATGGAAGTATTTTCTAAGCGTGAAAGTTTTTATGTTCTGTAGGAAATATTTCTCCGGTATAAATGGCCAGCAGTGTAAACGGATGTTTTGGCATTGTGGATGAGTAGTAATGATATCATTTTAAATCATCTGATTAAAAAAAACTTTTCAATATTTTTTCGGTGCTTTTTTCTTTTACGTTTTTTAAAGTGGTAGTTATAGATTTTAGTCAACTTTCTTTTTACTTTCAAAGTGTAAAGTAAAAATAACAATAATAATAAAAAACAACAACAATAAATAACTGGCACTCCGGGTTCGCTAACAGAAGTGCAAACTTAAACAATAACGTGTGTATTTTTTGAATCGTTAGATTTCAACTCAAGCGGCGCCGTTGATACTTATATACAGAAGTGTTGGTAATGGTAACACTGTCGCGAGCTCAATGTGTTTTTCCTATTTCAAAAAATGTCAACCTGTGTGTGTATCTATGCACGCACATACACAATTTTTGTACATACTTATATACAGAGGTGTCGGTAACAGTAACGGTAACTGTCGCGAGTTTGATTGTTTTTCCCCAACTCAAAAAATGCCCAATGTGCCAAAAGAAATTTTCACTTTAACAATTCGTTGAAAATCATGTAAACAAATTAATAAATAAAAATAAAAAAGGTTTGTAAAAATGTCGCTTTGTCAAAAGAAATTAAACAATTTATTGAATTAATAAATACCAAAAAAAATAACAAGAAGAGATAATAAAATGAAGGAAATGGGTGCTTGCAGACTCTCTTTTGGTCGATCAATTCTCTGTTTCCTTAAGATAACTTTTCAGATTCAACCACAGTTGACTGTATGGGGAAATTCGAATCCCGTGTATGAAATTCTGATTTGACAGAAGACTTTTTCTTCAATCATGTTTTATCGTAAAGTCGTAGAACAATCAGATCTATAATTTGATTATTTTAAAAATATTTTTTAAAAATTAAATTTTTTCAAAAATTAAAACCGTAAATGCTAAGATAAATTGAACCAATGGAATTGATTTGAACATTTTTTTCCTTAAAAACCACTATCACTAAAAACTTTTTTTGCAGCAAAAAACAAACAAAATCTGAATATGATTAAGTTTTCCAACGAAAGAAACAAAAAGAAAAAGTTATAAACAATGCTCGAAATACATTTCTCTATAGATTTGACATTGGCTGTGTCAAGGGATTGATTCATTAGTTAAATATAAGTGAAGCGCTTTATCTTAACGGAAGAAAGCTGTATTTTTTAAAAGTAAAATATAAATGAGTCATTAAGATGTATTTTTTCCATTTTAACTTTCTTTCTTTTCCTTTTTTTAGCTTAGTAACAATTGAATAATTGAAACAATTTTCTTGCGGAGCAGCCTTAAATTAAGAGCTTTTCAAATATTGTATAAAAAATATCGTAGTTTATATGCTATTTTATTATTTATTTTCTGCATTTTCAAAGTCGAAACTTCACATTCAGAGCATTTATCGCAATTTACTGTCTGTTCGTGAAAGCTGCGCCTAGCATTCGGGAACCATTCCATTTAAAAAAGGGGTGATGGGCTGTGAGTGCGAACTTTCCGAAGTTTTCAATTTAAAACTTGCATTTTTGCTGTCCTTTTGACATCTTCCACTAAACTATGTATTTGAAATTAGCATGGTTCTACGTTGTTTGATACGGCTCAAAATGCTCCTTATTATTCTTCCCCATATAGTTATCTTACACATCTCACCCCTATTTTTGGTAAAATCAGAGAATACCTGATGCATGGGTAAATTCGCGGAAGGTTCTACCTAAGAAAATCAGACAGTAATTCAATATTTTGTTTTAACTACGCATGTTAACATACATATTTTTAAACTGCTATAATTTTAGTTGTTAATAAGAAAAAAATCACTAATAGTGAGACTTTATTGAAACACACCGCCTAATGGCTTAGTATAGGTATTATCATTGTTAAAATTAATTATCAGTCTTTTTCTTAAATAAAATAGAAGCAGTTTGTTTACAGGAATCAGTTTTAAATATTAAAAAGAAATGTCTGAGATAAATTTCAGCCAAAGCCAGCTGAGCCAGAAATTAAGTTGATGTTATAGAAAATCGATTTTGCGAAATGGGAAGGTAGGCTCGTTTAATTTTGCAGCAACCTATTTTATTTCAACCGCAGACCATGAACCATAGTTCCGACACACAGATTCTATAAGCGGGTCTTTGGCATGCGTGAGTGAAATTTAAAAGTAAATCAAATAATTTAAGAAACCTCAAACATTTTTTCTCCTTAACCTCTTTCACAATTATTAGAGGAGAGAGGATTTGGATTTCCCCCTGAAATTTTTAGAAAACAAAGTCTTGAAAATGTAGTTAAGTCAGTCATTGATAGTGTTAGGATAAACATAATGGGTAGAGTGGAGGATATTTTGAGCCTCCCTCATAAGGGATTTTTGTTAAAAGGGGAGTTGACGTCCCCCCCCACCTGAAAAAAAATGAATTCAAGTTAGATAATCTGTGGTGACATTGAAAGTTCTGGAGTTTATCTAAGATTTTTCAAAAATAAACTTTCAAAGAAATGTGGTGATGTTCAGGGAACCGGCAGCTTTCCTCTGCAAATGTTTCGATATTGAGGTCTAAAAAGGTTGCACCTTTACTCTATGAACTGTAACAACAGCGATAAGAGGATGTCGCTTCATTTAAAAAGTATTTTCGAAACTAAACTTAATTTTAATCTATCCTTGGAAAAGACAGATTTTGGGGTTCTCCCGAGGGAATTCCTAAAAAAAAATATTTAAGCTATGAGTGTTGACATTAGGGATAGGGTTGGCTCTCTCACTGAAAATGAATAGTGTTTTTATTTATCTTGCATTTATCTTCTCATAATTTTTCAACTTGAAGTTACGTTGAAACAAATAAACCTCTTTTCTAATGGGTTTAGAAAACAGCTGATGTCGCATATAACATACAAACAACTTTTCTCAACTTAGTGACACATATCTTAAGCTTAAAAAACAATTTAAATTCTCAAGCATATGCTCTTCACGTTTTTTTTATTTTTCCATGTTCAATTCATTTGATAAACTTGCACTGTTTTCAATGCCACACATTGTATTTTATTTATCACTTATATTTAAAACTTGAAAGCTATCCTCCTTAGTTTGCTATTTTGAGAATTCTGCTCGTATAAAATGAAGAAACTCTTTCTGTCTTCAAATTGTGTTACTTTCAGTAAGATAATGTAAGCATAGATTTTTACGCGCTACATCATCTGAATCAACTGACTTTCCATTAACGGAAGTTTTAAATTGAGGCTTCAGAAGTTCATTCTATCGTGCTAGTACGCAGCTTAAATGCATGAATATTGATTGAAGATAGAAATTAAAAAGCAATTAAAAATATCTTTTGAAATATTTCGCAGAACGCTGAACTTACTAATTTCGCAAATGAACCTACAGGAATTTTCAAATTACATAGTTTTCAAACTTGGATAATTTCAAACGATTTTCGAAATTTAGGTTGCCAGATGCATTAATCAGAAAATGTGTGTTAATGACTTCAAATGAATAACTAACAAGTAATTAAGGAAGCATACTTCGGTCGCAATTCCCTTACACGAAATCCCAATTGTCAAACGAGAATAAGCTTTAATAAAGTCAAAGTCTTATAAGGATCATAATGTGGCATTACCCAACCAGTTTCAAAGCCTCTGATATTAAATTTAAATTTATCGGGCATTAGCGAAAAGCGAACTTTAGAATGGGACTATTCGAAATACACCCACGAGTATTTCCCTCTGTAATCAACTGTGGAACACACATCATCAGTTTCCTTCATTAACGGAACTGCCAGTGCATAAAGTGAGATTAAGCTCCGATGCTCAATGATTCCCCATTGGACAACGGGCTCGGATGGAACAAGGGGAAAGGCTGACGAATGACACGTGATGGTCTAATCATTACCTTTGCCAGCTGCTCGGGAGGCACTGCGGTCTCCTGGTGCAAAGGAACTATTGGAATGATGAATCGACCGGCGGTCTTGGCTACTCGGGGGTCGCTGAGGCTTGAACTCATGTCGACGATGCCTGAAAGAGAAATTACTTTGGTGAATGAAAGGACTGATCGTTGATCGAAACGTACGCAACATAAGTTAATGTTTAACTTCATCATGAGTAACGACATAACATATCAGACGTTAGAATGTCTCTAAGTATGTCTGTTTAAGATATATATATATATATATATATATATATATATATATATATATATATATATATATATGTATATATATATAAAGTCGGAATAGTAAAATATTATAAAATTAACCTGTGCACAAATGCAGCCCCGAAACACGTGTCTGCAGTATACCTGTATATTTGTGCATTTTTAACGTTGGATTTATACGTTACATCTATCGCACAAAGGTATTTATTTTCTTCATTGCAGAATGGTTCTCCCTAAGATAGGTATGTGCTGTTAGAAGTAGGAGAAAAATATCAACAAAAACAATAATTATTTAACAGTCGTTAAATAATGATGATGATAATAATAATAATAATACTAAAAACATGTAAAAAAAATAATGGAGAGCTTCTTTATGCTCAGAGAGCAGAGGTTATGTCACTAAATCTGTAGGTTTCAAGAGAAGTCGTTTGAATGTAAATCAGCAATCAGATTTAAATTCTGTCATAATAATAAAATCTGTATTGTATGATTAAAATTTACATATTTGAAGAGCTTGGGAGATGAAGGGGTTATGTGACAAAACAGAAATTGTGAGTAATTAAAGTTCAAAATTTTATCGTTGTAGTTGTTGCAGCTTTTTTGTTTTCTAGTTTTGTCGTATGTATGAGTATGCGTATGAAATTGGTCTAACGACATTTAATTTTTGATGGAACAAGTTTTATTTTTCTTACCTGTATCCATTGCTTACCATTATTCAGAGTGTTTATTTGTGACAATGTAACATAGCCCCTTCATCCTCCAAACCCTTCAATTCATACTTATGACAGTCCCTTCCGCTCTGATCAGAATTATCTGTACATTATCTCCTTTTGCAATTTAAGTGATAATCTATTTTATCATTTTTCTAAATCGAAAATAACTTTTAGTATTTATTTTAATAAAGGAAAAGAAACAGTTTTTCTCTTTTGAAGATGCAGAATCAAAACAAGAATAATTATATTTCGGGGAGAAACATGTTAAACATAGCTAATACTAATTAAAAATTACAACAAAAAATATCTCCGATCAAAAAAAGTTAGTCACTAAAATATATGCGCATACAGGAAGTACTCCCATCAGGATAAACAGTATACTGAAGCGTACTAGCATGAAATTAGCTGCAGCAGTGACAACACCGTTTTCCTCCCGTCATTTATCATTTAACGAAAAAGAAACTAAAGCGATCCGGTGTGTACAAAAACTGGCGACGAAAAGTATTAAAAACACATCAACTGAAACGCTTATGAATGTTTAACAACATGTTTTTATGACGATGAAGGATTTTTATTGCACTTTTTATCCTGGGAATAAAGTTGAAGAATCTATCGTGGGTCTCTTTTTTTTTTGGTAATGAAATTGAAAAGAAATAATTTTATGAATTATTTTTCGTTTAAGGAGGAGATTTTAGCTTCTTAGGTTATGTCGTTTTTTTCCGAACGTTCCACGTTTATTTATTGTTATAAAATTTGTGTTTTATATTGTTAAAAAATAAATTGATTGACATTTGGAGAATAAACAGCATGGTATAAAAAAAGCAAAATAAGTAGCGCATGCAAGTAGTTCACTCTAGTGAACAAAAATGGAAAAAAAGTTTTAATAAATTGCAGTAATGTTTTTCTAAGATTATCATGTTATCTCATTAATGACGGCATTAAATCAATTGAGAACGTACTTTGCTTAAAATTGTTGACTACTGCTATTGCCAAGTTCATTCTTTACTATGGGCGTAGTTGAAAGGATGTAACAATGTAACAAAGTAAAAAAGAAAAACAACCTAACATTTTCACTTTTAATCCTATTTTCCCTCAGAACATTTCCGCCAATAACTAAACTATCCTATCGAACCCAAACATACCTTTTAACATTCAAAGCTGATTTCTAAAAGCAAAATTAGTCACTATCCATAAAAAAAGTATCGAATCGGTCTCTCAAATAGTTAGGCTTCATTTTCCAGTCAATTTCAACAGTTGAGGACCACTTCAAATTCAGTTATTCTCTCTAATATTTAAGTGTGCAATATCACGAGACGTAAACTGAAGAACAAAATTATTAAAAAAAAAAAAACTTTCTCTCAACATATACTTACAAATCTCCAATAAGTAAAAAATAAACAAATAAACGAGTGAAGAATTAGCGCCTATTAAACGCTAGAAAATTGGCTAATATTTTTCCTAAAAAAATTCTATCGTTTTCGGAAAAAAGAGGAAGAGAAGGGAGGGAATTAAATAACAAGATGTGCATCAAAATGTGCAATTTTTAATCAAAGTATCGGTTTCTACTTTTTAAGGATTGTGGGGGGGGGGGGGGTAACACTAAAGCCCATCGGATTTCCCTTTCCCGATGCTGCCAAAATTTTTTAAAAAGTCAGAAAAAATGACTTAAAAAAACAATTAATATCAAAAGTTAAGCCGATCACATCATTTTTTAAAAGTAAAATAAAGCACTGAAAATGTTCTTTTATTTAATACAAAAAATAAAACAGAATGAATTTAAACATTTCAAGGGAAAAAAAAAACAATCGTTATTTCACAATAAAACTATTGCGCTTTGAATTCTAAATTATCCCATTTTGCTTCAGTAAACCAATGAGTTAAGTCATCTTATTTCATCTCCTTGAAAGCTTAAATAAAGTTTAAATACATGAAAAGCAATTTGTTGTCCGGTAAAAAAAGTTATTAAAAAATGCCATTGAAACCAGAATTGAAGAACGTTTTATACTATCTCTGTCCTCCACCCCCTCCAAAAAATAAAACCCTTGTAAAGAGGTACTAATAGCTTGAAAACTGTTAATTAACAATTTTAAGATTGATTTTTTAGCCCTCCAAAGAAGCGTCGCTAATTATAATTTAATTAATTTATTCATGTATTTATTTGTTATTATTATTATTGCTATTTTTGTACAGTTCCCAAACCACATTTCGTATTCCCACGAGGGCAATGTACTTATATTTCTCCACGTTTTTTCTTCGTAAACAGCTTTTTGGCGCACCGGATACTTCGCATTATCATCTTTTACTCGAATCTTCGCATTGGACGAAAATAAGAACATCCTATTTGTCAATATATCAGCGTCCTGTTCTTCGTGAAGTGAACCAATCAAGGCAAAAAATCATTCCAGTTCATAGTTTACCGAAAACAAATGTGCAAATACGAGCAAAAAACACTTTAATACATCCCATAATGAGCATTTTCAAACAGTATTAGAATAATTCACACTTTCAAAAATAAATGTTCCAAAACGGCAACGCAGCAGGCTAGACTCAGGAAACTTGGATAAATAAATATTGTTCTTAACTGCAACCAACAAAATATATCACTGGTGGTAAAATTAAGTTTCAAACCATATAGAAACTTTGGAGAACAAAATTGGGCACGTAGACGAAGTATGGTGATATTACCCGTATTTAGTTTTCACCAAGGTATTTATTTTAGAAATCACGTCTTTCATTACAATGACGACATGCACCCCCCCCCTATTTTCCCAATTAATTTCTGGCTACTCTACTGGATGGAAAAAGTATGTATTGTACTTACCAATTACAGTAGCGTTATCTTGCATATCATCGCAAGATTCCGAGCCAGTCTTCATGACGGGAAATAGCTCCGACACGTGTCTCATGGCTAGATCTTTGTGACCACAGGAATCATAAACTTTCAATCCTATAAAAAGAGATATTTACAGCAAGTTCATTTAAAATTAACTACCAAAAATTATGCGTCTCAGAAGAGACATACTTATATTGAAGTTGATCCTGTCTGTTTGGAATGTCAAGGGGTAGGAAACTTTTTTGTAGAAGGAGGAGTTTTTAAGAATGAGAAGCTTTAATCTAGCAAGTTGTTCTGATTCAAGCACTGCGAAGTTTTACAAGAAACGAATAAAAATAATGTATATATTGAAGCAATAATTTGTGTAAAAAATTTGCTGGATGATTATAGTTAAAGTTACGATTTCAAAAGCTCTAATTTTTAATTCATAAACTAATGGTCTGTTTAACACTTGTTGCATGTTTTGGATAACGTTTTGTTTTTAATTATTGTCGAAAATGCTTAGTAAAATCTAAAACTTATTAGAAATGTCGACTGTTTTTAGCAAGCTACGATCCAGAACTCAAAATTTTGCTTTTTCTTTTACAGAAAGAATATTTGATTTTCTCTTTATGGAAGACCATATTTTACTGAAAATACTCTGGAGCCACAGTCAAATAAAAGTCTTAAAGAGCAACAAGAAAAAAAAAAGTCAAAGCAAAAACAGTTTTTGATTCGAGATCTGGTTCTCCTTCGTTAACATACCAAGCGTTTTCCATCTTGCAAAAGGAAAAATCCACTCAACAATAGAGCGAAAAGTGTCCATCTATAGCAATGTGGTAATAATCCAGAAGTGACATGTACTATCGCTCGTGGATGTCCCTGTAATCGTCATTTGTGCAGCCAGTTTTCGCGTACTTTGTATGGAACCTAACCATCGCTGAACATTAATTACCTGTATTGTTTCCTAATTGATAAATTATGAACTTTCCATGTTTGAACTAAAAGGTTAAAAGAGTGCTAAGTCGTACTTGAAATTTGCACAGCAACGGCGTTTGTATTTCAAGAAATAGACGTTTTATAGGGAAAATAGTCGAGAAAAGCGAGGATTATTTTATCAATTTAAGATACGTAGGGTTTTGAGATAGATAAGTTTCAAAATAGACAGGTTTTTTTGAAAATGGTAGACCTATTTTTATTTTATCTTCATACAAATGAATCCCCTACCTTATTGAACTCCAATCATTCTTAAGCCTTATTTTATCCGTAATACAAAGTCAGAAGAATTTAGCTGATTCTCATCAACAACTGCGCTTACCGAATTTAACACCAGGTACAAAAGAATCCCGCACTGGAAATCCCTCTAGTACTCCAGCATTCTTGTTCAGGACTTTCAAAGCCCACCTCAGGGCCTCGTAGTGATGTACACCTGCTACGGACGGCGGTCCGCATCCGAAGATACCACGGCCCGGCTTATGCAGTTCCAAGACGGCGCCAACCATGATGTCTGCATCAGGTTCTATGATCGCCAGATGAGGATCACCGGTTTGGCAAGTTTCTGATATAAAGTCTTGAGCCAAGGTTGGATGATAAGTACTGATGAGAATGAGGAGCAAAAATGGATGAAGAATCTTCCATTTTGATTTGGCCATTTTCAGAACCTGAAAAAAAAAAGGATAAATGGTCATTTATTTTTGTAAGATGGCACATCAGCATGCATTCAAATCATTTTGTAACATGAGCTCATTAAATTACAAATAATTGAAAGTAGACGCAAGCGTTGATCAACCCAACCTGCTTGAAACTCTAAGAAATTCAACATCACAAATTTGATAAACTTAATTTTGCGAGACAAATAAGATGATAAATAATCTCTTGCATAAAACATTTTTCTTTCATTAATGAAACTGCCGCTCACTATTCGTCGAAGGCATAGATTCACAAAAATAGACGAAAAAATAGAATTTAGTTGCACTTTAACGTTTTACGGTACAAGTTTTTAATGAAAATGAAATGAGATTGAATTACTTTGAGTTGCAAGTCAAAAGTAAATTCTAAATTTCACTTATTGTTGAATGTTTGTCTTATAAACTTAAATTTTCGAACCCAAGTCTTGACTCGTTGTTCGTTAATTTCTTAACTTACGACGCGTTAAATTTTGCTACAACGAAGAAATAATTTCAGCCATTTTACGACATAGAATCACAGCTGATGAAAATGTGAATTTTCCAGTAGTTTTCTTAATGATTATGGCCATTTTATGTAAACGAATCTTTGAAAGTTTATGGTTAGCTTTACGTGTGTTACATGATAACCTTATAACCACTGATGCTCTATCATTTCATAATAACAATAAAGTTTAAAAAAGAGATAGAGAGCGAAAGATGGTGAATTATGCTTTTTGCAGTTATTGTTGCAGTTACTTTTTTTTTATTTACGTTAAGTTCTTTGATACTTCCAAAACCCTTAACAAATACACTAGGTGGCCAAAAGTATCCGGACACTTTCAAAAATTCACATTTTTACATATAGCTCGAGAAATAAGTGATCAATTGCTCTTTAACTTTAGTCATACAAAATATAGGCTTCACCGAACATTTCCAAGTTGAAATTAAATTACCCTTGCATTTGGGGGACGACAAGAAGGGGGTTGAAAGAAAAACCGCTTTTTGACCATAACTCTTCGAAAATAGCTCGGAATAAGCTATCAATTTCAGTAATTAATTAGCATACTATGCATAATTACTGTACAAATTTTTATGAACGTACCACTCTTACTTCTGAAGATATGAAACAGTTTTGAAAAAACGGCAATTTTATTTGAAGGGTTTTTGCTCATAACACGCAGAGTTTTTGATCAAACCTTATCACAACTTCAGGAAAGATGACAAAATACAAGAGAAAGAACATACTAAAACGGTAAATAAAAATATTAAAAATTCGATGAGATATGAACGTTAAAAGGAAATAATTTTTCACGGCGCATGCGCGAACGACAGAAATTTATAACTACAAAAATATTGTAGCCTGATTTATACTGCATCTTATAAAAAAAGTTTCAGTTGAATATCATGAAAAATGAAAAAGATATCAGCGATCTAGTGAGCTGTATTTCATTCATTCGCCTACAATATCTAAATAGTGTGGGTCTGTCCACAAAGAGCTATTTTTAAATTGAAGGTTATTGCGTCGTCGTTCAAAACCAACGTTTCAGAGGGTGTCCGGATACTTTTGGCCACCTACGTATAAGGTCTTTTTGGCCGAATAAACGAAATGTGACTACAATGCCGAATATAAATTTTCAAACTGTATACAATTTAACATTGAAAAAAAATGATCGATTGTCACCACACTATTTGTGGACAACCCCTTGCGATTTATGTTTTGCCTGCGAATGAATGAAATACAGCTCACTAGATCGCTGATATCTTTTTCATTTTTCATGATATTCAACTGAAACTTTTTTTATAAGATGCAGTATAAATCAGGCTACAATATTTTTGTAGTTATAAATTTCTGTCGTTCGCGCATGCGCCGTGAAAAATTATTTCCTTTTAACGTTCATATCTCATCGAATTTTTAATATTTTTATTTACCGTTTTAGTATGTTCTTTCTCTTGTATTTTGTCATCTTTCCTGAAGTTGTGATAAGGTTTGATCAAAAACTCTGCGTGTTATGAGCAAAAACCCTTCAAATAAAATTGCCGTTTTTTCAAAACTGTTTCATATCTTCAGAAGTAAGAGTGGTACGTTCATAAAAATTTGTACAGTAATTATGCATAGTATGCTAATTAATTACTGAAATTGATAGCTTATTCCGAGCTATTTTCGAAGAGTTATGGTCAAAAAGCGGTTTTTCTTTCAACCCCCTTCTTGTCGTCCCCCAAATGCAAGGGTAATTTAATTTCAACTTGGAAATGTTCGGTGAAGCCTATATTTTGTATGACTAAAGTTAAAGAGCAATTGATCACTTATTTCTCGAGCTATATGTAAAAATGTGAATTTTTGAAAGTGTCCGGATACTTTTGGCCACCTAGTGTATTAAAGAGAGGGATAGAGAAGTAAATAGATGTAAAAAAACATGCCCGTTATATTTGAGGTTATATCTGCATATTTTTACCTTTTTAAGCTGCACTGCGCACGGGCGTAGCCATGATTCACATTAGGGAGGGTTAAGCAGGAGTACCCACAATGGGAGGTCACTGTGACCTCCCAAAAAGTTACATGTCCCCCCAAGAGTTTTCAGAGGTCATTCCACCACATTCACCTCAATTCTCGGAGGTCACTGCAACCTCCTAAAAGTCCAAATTCTTCCAAGAAAAAGAAAAGTGCCGTTCTTGTAATTAGACTCCATGCAAAACTAATTCTTTTTTTTTGTTAAATATTCAGACTTTATTTTTACACCTTGGATTCTTATTACAAATATTCCTTACTGTATTCTTTTTTTTTTTTTTTTTTTTGAAGCATATGTGTAACACCATGTAACCAGAAAAAGTGTCCAAAGAAAATAGAGTCCTCCCTACCCCCCTTTGGTTACTCCCATGGCATTGCGTGCTTTAAAGTTTATAGATGGTTTTATGTGACAACTTCATGTGTTCACTGATTGTTTAACTATTTTGTCTCCTTCTTCAAGTGCTTTTTGTAAATTTAGTTCAGGCAACTATTTTTTCAAGAAATTGTTTACGAAAACATGTCTTCCAATAAGAAAACTACTTTACAATTTTTTTTCAAATGTCTTCTGATTTGACAATGTTCTCATTTTACCCAATAGGGAAATGCTTAAGAATGAAAAACTGCACATGAAATGTAAATGTCCAAAAAGACTTCATATGTAGAAAGTATTTCATGCACGAATGAAAACCATAAAAATATCCATTTCACCCAGTTCCAAATAGGACGACATAATGGCAATGTCATGTAATATGAAAAACCAAGTATATTTCTAGAATGGAAAGTATAAAATTCAGGCAATTTCTTCAAATATATTTTCCGCTGTTGCTGAGTAAAAATAAAATCGATGTCCCATCTTAAGGCATTTTATGCTTCAAAATGCTTCATTAAGCAGCGGCCTTTGCACAGGAAGAGGAATATTTATGGCTGTTCTTTGCTTTCAGTTTCATGAATGTAGATAAATACATAAAGGATGAGCATGAAAAATGTTCGGAAAGTCTTCTGACAATGTGTGTAATGGATCTACCTGCATGGTTTGTCCGCAAAGTACTCATGCATTATACATATTTTTCGAAAGCTGGAACGTGTGAAAACTGTGGTGGTAATCAGTGTTGCCACCAAAGAGAAAGAAAAATATTTGTAATTTTATGAGCTGGAATGAAACAATAGAAATTCAGAAAGAAGGAATACTGTTGAATTTATCTAAGTGCTGCCAAGAAAAGAAAAAAGAGCTTACGAATATTCTCTTATTGAAATAAAATAAATCGTTAGGATGCAAAATACTTCTAAACTTACAAAATAGCATACATATGTGGTGCCTTTTCGGCAGAAAAAGGCATTTTTTCATTAAAAAATGTGTAAAGAAGAATTTTGATCAACTTTTTTTGAAGAAACTGGAGAAAAGTATTTTGATAGAACAATTTTTGTAATGGAAATGCTGTTAAATTTTGAAATGAGCTTTGGAGAACCTTTCAGTAGGTAAATTTGTAAATAAATAATCACTTTACCATAGTAATATAAATTACGTAACTTTACATGCGGGGGAGGAGTTTATTTATGTGTGACTTTATTTTTACTTCATCTGTAATTTATTTTTACTTTATTTCAATTCGGACATAACATCAGCGGAACTTTAATATTCCCTTTTTTTTTAATGCAGAAGAGCACAGGCGTAGTGAGTTTACTAATGGTTCATGGTGTGTAATTTTGTTTTGTTTTTCAACAGTACAACTATTTTTTTAATGCAGAAAAAGCATCAATAAAAAGATATTATTCGGTTTTTGATGCATAATCCAAGGAGTTTATTTAAATAATATTTACTCGTAGATATGATTTTTAAGTTTTTATAGTGCGATTATTCTTTAAAATACGGAATTGACATCAATGGAAAGATGTTGTTCATTTTAAATGAAAGATGACAAAATACGAAGAATGAAAGTATTGTTGGTTTTAATGAAAGAAAAAGAATCATGAATAAATATTTTGTATTCAGCTGACGAATTCCAAAACCGTCTGAATACAGGAAATCCAATTACGACTGGAGAAAAAGAATCTTCTTTGACACAATAACAGAAGAAAAAACTTGAAATGGGAATGCTAAATAGAAAAATAACTTTACGAGTAAATAGTATCCAAGAAATTAGTTTAAAAATATTTTACTTCCAAAGCGTAATCTTGAACAAATCTGCCTATGTAATGCCTTCGTAAGATAAAGTTGTTATATGTGCGTGTTTAAGATTTTTTTTTTTCTTTTTGAAGAAACTAATTTAATAAAAATTATCCTTATTTGAATAAAATCTATTATAAATCTGAATTGAAAAGAAACCTCATTAAGTACAATAGTGTATAAAATAACTAGATTTTCTTTGCGTTATTTTACTACGGAGAGAGCCTTGTAATATTATTTTTTCGTGCAAAAAAAGTATGGGATTATTTTAAGATAAGTTTTTAATAAAATATAGCTTAAAACTAGTGTTCTGGTTTACCATGAAGTTCATTCAGAACTAAACAACTTACTTTTCCATGACTTTTCTATTTTTTTATATTATATATATGGTAAATCCACGAAAAAAAAATACAGCAGAGTAAAGCTAAAATATTTTACTCTCCAAAGCAATTTCCCTTCCAGTTAGAAATTTGAACGTTTAAATTGCTTTTTTAAGCTGGGACTAGTTAAAAGTCACATTTTAAACCGTGTTAATCTTTACAGTGGAATACGTATTTCAAATTGCGCAATGATTGGTATTATGGGTATTATGAGTGACCGAGCCAGAAATTAAGTACATAAATAATGGCAATAAATATAAATATTCATTTAACCCAAAATTTTACTTAGAGCATATTCAGGGGAAAAAATCGGTGAAAAATACAAAAACAAAAGATCAAGTAATAGTTACATTGAAAAGGACAATATATTATTCTCTTTTTTATAACCCGAGTTATAAAGGAACATTTGGCTTTAGCACAATTATAGTACTATTTTTGACGAACTGAAGTTTCTGAGTTTAGAAAAAAAAAAATTGAAATTTCCTAAATGAACACTAACGAAAACTTCCACAGATTATGTTACGTATGCTCTGCAAAAAATGATCTATTATTTTTACAGCATAATACTGGCAACAATTTCAAACTGTAAATGCATAATAATAAATTGTAAGACTAGCAATTTAACAGTTTCTTACTGTAAAGATAGAAATTTTGCAGTTTATTGCCGTAGAATTTAGCTGTATTATACTGTAAAAACAACAGCATAATACTGGCAGCAGAGGCTCCAAATTAAAACCGTAAAATGCACGGTAATAAACTGTAAAATTAGCAATTTGAGTTTATTACTGTAAAATTAGTAATTTTTACAGTTTATTACTATAAAATTAGCTGTATTATACTGTAAAAACAATATTCATTTTTTACAGTGTATATTAAGTTGCCATGTATTTGCTATATGACGTTTATCAATCGTCTTGTGCTGTAAAATATTCCAAATGTATCTTACTAAAAGTTTTGCGACACAGATTTTTGCTTCTCAAATTTTTGTGTAACTGCATACTGAAGCGTATACTTTTGGACTGAGGATATGATACAAGCTAATAATATTTTCGGAAAAGGCTCATTAAAAATCACTTGTCACCAGCCGATCACCTTACAAATAAATCATTGGCCCCATATTGCACAAAGGCATAAATATTTGGATGCACCAAAATCAGGATGCATCCTTTATGAAGTCATTAAAAATGATTGAATGTATGATGAAAAAAACATTAACATTAAAAAATGTATGAATGAAATGTAATTAATTAAATTAAAAATGTATTAAATAAATAATTAATTGATAATATGATTAAAATTATTAAAAATGATTAAAAATGTATTGAATAAATAAATGTATTTAATGTAATGAATTTCCAATACATATATTATTATTATTATTATTATTATTATTATTATTATTATTATTATTATTATTATTATTATTATTTTCATTATATGAAAAAGTTACTACAAATGAAACTGTAAAGCCCGATCACCGGAGACGTACAAATTTTCCCGTTTTTTTTTTTCTACATATTGTTTACAACTCTTGTCTAAATAAAGGGAGGAAATATTCAATTTTTCAAAAAATGAAAAAAAAAAATAATAAAAAAATCAGTAGGTAGTTGAATATTTTATCGAGACTTTTAATTACCTATTGGCATTATCAATATTTTAAAGAACAATAACATTTTTTCCTTTAAGAAAAATAAGGCGCAATAAATTCAGAAAATATATAAAGAAAAAAAAAAAAAAGAAAGGGCGAAATGTCTCATATGTCCTTTTCATAAACAATATCCATCAAAGTGCTGACACTTGAATTAAGAATTTTCGCTAAAGGCGATCATTACTGTCTAAATCCTATGATCGATAGAAGCATATTCAAGAAAAAATATGAGATATTTTGACGTTTTTGCAGGAAGGTGAGAGTGAATTTTTGCCTGCGAATATTTTTATGAAATTCAATAGAAATGGCGGCGTTATACTAATGTCAAGAAAAAATTGTCCTTTTTATTATATTCTAATAATTTATTGTATAAACATTATTACTTTTTAAAATTAAAAAAAATATTGAGATAATTGGTTCTTTCAAGAATTTAACTTGAGTTTTACTCTAAAAAATTGTATAATTAGTTCTGGGAAATAAGATTTATTTAGCGATATACATATATTGCATTTTCCATTTTAAAACTTTTATTTTTTAAAAATTGAATTTAACCATCGCCTTTTCACAAAGTCTAATGTCCGTGATTCGAACCTGTCATAGTTTATTTATGAGCAAAATTTAGTGTACTACGCCAATTTATAAACTAAAAGATTCAATTGACAAATAAGGTAATTTTTTTTAGTCTTCAGTCTTAACTTAGTCTTGGTGATTCACCGAAAAATGCATTTTATTGTATAACCTGATTTTTAAAACCCAAATTTTCAATATTTTCAAATTTTCAAAAAATGTGCCATAATTCTAATTAAAAGTTCAAAAAAGACAAAAGTTATTTCAATATAGCTTCACAAATTAAATGTGATATTATAACAATAAATTCACTTAGAATATGAACGAACAATATTCGTGTAATGTATTTCTCCCTAGATATTATCCTCATCAGCAGTTTTTTTTTTTTTTTAAATTCTAACCCAGTCTGTATCTCCAAAATCACCTCTTTCTTCTTTTAAATTCCTTGTACAATATGGGACAGAGGAGGGGTGAAGGAAGTAAGCAGCAAAGCAAGCCAGGGGTACATGGGTGGGAGGAAGAGGGTAAAGATGACGCTCTGTGTAAAGGTGAGGTCGTGGGCGGATGGAATCGGTGAATCTCTGACCCCAATGTCACTGAACTCTTCGGAAATTCTAAAACAGGAATGGCTAGTTACGTTTCAAACGTCTTTGCCATTCACCTGTAAATAATGGTAATCAAAGATACACTGATAAATTGAGAATGGGATGGGCTTATGACGTGCAGGCAGAAAAAAGGCTTGAATGCGATTAAATGATTCACGAAATGGCATGTCAAAAGGGCATAAATAAGTATGATGAGAAAATTTGAAAAAAGCTATTTGAAAAAAGTTTTATAGCCAAAATTCTTTATGCATGGTTGCACTGCAAAAAATGAGCGGTTGTTTTTAGTTTAGTACTGGCAACCGAGGTTCCAATTTAAAATTGTAAAATGCACAGCAATAAATTGTAGAATTAGCAATTTTAGTTTATTGCCGTAAAAATTAGCTGTATTATACTGTAAAAATAACAGCATAATAATGGCAGGAGAGGTTACAATTTAAAACTGTAAAATGCACGGTCATAAACTGTAAAATTAGCAACTTTACAGTTTACTGCTGTAAAATTAGTAATCTTACAGTTTAGTGCTGTAAAATTAGGAAATTTTACAGTTCATTACTGTTAAATTAGCAATTTTTACAGTCCATTACCATTAAATTAGCTGTATTTTACTGTAAAAACACAACATTCACTTTTTACAGTATATACATATACATACTTTCAAAGTTAAGATGTCACAACTTCTGTTGTAATAAAGTGTAAGGACAAATTTCAGAGAAAAAAAAACTTTGTATTAACCACGAAAGTTTACCAGACCCTGCTCAGGGTGTTGAGGTTGCCTCTTTTCCTTTATAGGTATATCATGACTCATTTTCAAAATTTTCAACGAATTCTTTAAAACAATAAAGCGTTTATTTAGGACCCTGCTCCACAACAGCGTAAAACGCGACCGAAACCGAAGGCAGAAACCGAAAATCCGGGTACTTTCCATAGGAACGGCTATGTAATCCATTTTACGTTTCTGCTTTACGTCAATGTGGAGCAGGGCCCTTTACTCTTCAAACGTTACCAAATTCAATGTTGTTGAAATTCAAAATTTCATGACTAGTTTTTAAACGTCGCCACTTGTCATTTTTGAATTTCGGAATTGAAATCTCTGTGGAAGTTCCATTAATTAATCAAAAATTTTACACATTACAATTCATCTGCATGTTAATACGTTAGCACAGGTTTGTGTTTTAGTCCTGTTTAGTTTCTGTTTAGTCCTTAGCTGGAAAGGGCAGGATTGTTTAAGGATTTATCTTGACTTCAAAGTATAGTTAGGGAATCGCTATGACCCTCTACCTCCTTAAAAAAGGGGAATATTTTGGATGCGTAAGAGCACCCGTTTGTTAAAACTCTCCATACAGCACTCTTTTAATCTAATAAAGCAAGACATTTAAAAGCCCCTGGTCTTAAAATTATTCCATAAGAATTTAGGAAAAAGGAAAAAAAAGCAATTGGAAACATTAGCAAAAGTCAAATCAGTTGTCAAACTTTAAAACTGGCGTATAAAAATGTCGATTTGATGAAAAAATAGTAGAAATGTTTCAAAAGTTAAACAAAATGTACAATTTAACAAAATATAATCCCTAAAAATGCCTCCATCCCTCCTTTCTCGTTATCGTTGTTTGTTTTTATTAGTAGAGTTAAATGTTTAAGTGATTAACATGAAGTGTTAAAGTGTTAAAGATACAAGGTGATATCAAAAGTCAAACACTCATGCCTTGTATAACTGATGAAAACTTACTGTTTATATTTATTTGCTTTAAAATTTTATACCCAGCTAAGGACCTGATTGATTTCTCAATATCAAACAAAACTGATGATAGTGATAAATGAAAATGGTGCAACATTAACCAGAAAGCTTAAGCAAAAAACTTCGAGCCCAGCAGAATGGCAGTACATTCGTATGGGAACAGAGAGAACTAAATTACTGCATTTTATTGAGCTACTACCAAGTTTTTCTCACTTTCCCATTCGATTTTCTTGATTTCTTCAGCAGAATAAGAAAAGCGAATTTCTCTATTCCGTCTTTCGTACCTTCAGCTGCCGATTTCAATGAGAAAATTTGCTAACTCCTACGTCACCTATTATTCTAATATTTCAGCAACTAAACGAACTCTTTTTAATGCACCATGTAATTTTCAAATAGTTTATTTTTTTATATGATGGTGTTTATTAATTCAAAAATGTGAGCTTATCTATATATATATATATATATATAAATGGATGTATGTTTGTATGTTTGTTCCTTATACAAATCCAGTTTTTGTCGGATTTTCATCAAACTTGGCTCAGAGGTTCCTTGATGCACTAGAATTCACATAGGCGGAGTTTTGAAAATTTAAAAACATCCATAAAAAAAGCTCAAAATTCAAATTTTTTGTCTCAAAATGGCCATTTTCTTTTATTTTTGAATAGATAGAGTGATAGAGATAAGCCTTTAAGCATACAGATTTATAAATGTTAACAAATTTAAATATGAGTATCTTCCAACAAAGATTACGATTAACAATAAATCATCAAGTAAAGGCTCACCTATTTCTTTTTAGCATGAAATAAGTTAAACATAATGCAATACCTGGAACGCTGAGTAATAAGCTTGTATGCATTATTTATGAGGTGTAGAAAAAATGGACTCGAAACTCTTATACGACTGATAATTTTATCTAACTGAAATTAGACATGTGCCTTTACTTAAAACTTTTGACCTTACGTAAACCTTTGTAAAATATCATTTTTTGTGAGACATAAATCCGCGTAATCCAGCAACCAAAATAATTATAGCAACGCTTTAAGTTGTAAGACTTAGTCATGGAGAAAGCCGGAAATTATAAGACAATTTCAAGCATAATTCCAGGTGTCGCATTCATTCATTCTTTCACATTTAACATTTAAATAAAAGTAGTGTCGTACTTTTTAAGGTGTTTTTTCAAATTTAAGTATTAATTAATTAAAAAGTATTATAGCTTAAATATGACGAAAAATTTGCTATTTTTTCAGTGATGACACACAAAAAAAAAAAAAAAAAAAAAACGAAACGCATAAACGGTTATATATGTTGCGCTTCCCCATTAAACAAAACTATTTGAAAGAAACATTCAAATTTCTTTCGAATGTTTCGAACGGAAAAGTTATTGAATTTTGTTTGCAAAAAAGCAAACAAAATTCAATAACTTTTCCGCTGCATTGAAGCGTGAAATCCTCGAGAATGTCGAGAGGCAATGCACACAATTTTATTCAAAACGATCTTGAACATTTAAATTACGAAAGAGACGTGAATTTAAAATTCCTCGCATCTAAAAAGCGGACGTCATAATTCTTCGTTCATAAATCGATCATTTTTCCAAGGGTTTTAGCTTCAGGGGAAAATAGAAGATTTTCCCTAAAATATAGAGGGGGATAAAAAC
>JAXGGA010010224.1:0-47864 GCA_038373865.1 Uloborus plumipes
ATATTCAACAAAATTAGCAGTATTGTAATCTTTTAAAGTAAAAGATTTCTCATGTTTTAGATAATAAAAAATAAAACCGCATCATCAAGTTAGTTTTAGAAAATTTTATTTATTTATTTCACAAAGTCTAACTGAATAAAATTCAAAGAAACCGAATATGGTTAAATGAGGTTTCGGTTAAAAGAGTTTCAGATAATCGAGAATCTGTTGTACATATTATATAGATAAAAAAAAAATCTTGGCTAATAAGATTTTGTAATTTTTTTTAACTGTTAGTCAGATTATTTTTCAGCGTTTATAGAAAGATTGTGTAACATAGCCTTTGAAAGCTTCTTGTTCTGAAAGAACTAATCATCAAGGTAATTTTTTAAAGTTATTACAGCATTGCATATGGTTTTAAATACAGTGAAGCACCGTTTATACGTTTTTCAAGGGACCGTGAGGAAAACGTATAAATGAAAATTACAAAAAAATAAGAAAAAACGAATATTTGTGGTTGAAAGTAACTTAAGGGTTATGAGAAAAATAAAATAATAAAATGCAATGAAATGAAGCATGTAATACTAACCTTTTAATTCCAGAATTAATTTACATCTACTATCATTCAGACTGACCTTCAAAGTATTTCGTTATTTTAGGTTGTAGGGCTCTTTTGGAATGCACAGAAAAAAGTTCTTTGTTTATAGCTAAAAGTGCCATTTTAACATTATCATTTAACTCACTACTAATGAGATAGTCTTGCATGGTGTTAAAACCCTCTAAAGCTTGCTGAAAACTTGGCAGTGACTTTTCCGAACAATTATCCTCTTCTTCGCTGCTGGATTCTTCATTATCGGTTGTTAGAAGTGAACATGTCGCAAGTTTTGAATCGCAGTGAACAAAGTCATTAAATGAAGAAACTTCATTTACATTTGACCAGTTTTCAGGGGGAGCAAAATCAGTAACTTCGGTGATTTCAATAGGGCCATCCACTGAAGACAAAAATCCACCAATGGTGAAGCAGTTTTTTATCGTTTTCGGTAAAACATCTGCCCACGCCAGCATTATGAAATTCATGGCTTGCAAGACGCTAATGTTCATTTTTTCGAAATTTCCTTGGTCTAAACTGGCGATGGCAGTTTATACTAGAAGTTTCCGATAATGTTATCTCCACTAACAGTTTTACCTGTAATGCCGTGTCTTAATTTAAATTTGTGCAACCATCCCGAAGAAAAAGATGCATCGTATTCCACATTTAGCTTTTTTGAAATTTCTTTTGCCTTCTCCATAAGCAAAGGACCACTGATGGAAATTTTTGCACTGCAACACTGGTTGAACCACTGTAGAAGCACTCTCTCTACATCAGGGAATTTTCCACTTTGGACTCTAAGTTTTTTCGAAGCATTCGCTCCACTTTGATGGTTACTTTCCTCTATAATTTTGCGCTTGTAAATTAGCGTGTTTAGAGTTGACACAGGCAAGCCTAAATTTTTAGCAAGATCCACTCTTTTTACAAGTGGATTTTCATCCACTTCCTTCAAAATGCGCATTTTGTCTTTTAACGACAGAGATTTTCTGCAACGAGAAGCCATCGGTGACTGCGAGTGAATGACCACAAAATCCAGAAAGAAAAGGGGTTTGCCCTCCTACAAACCGGATAGTGCATGTTTACAACCTTATCTGTTAAGGGAATATGAAATTGCTGCGGTATGAGGGGAAAGGGGGTTGGTTACCTTCGACTCGTCTTTTGTTCAACTGGACAGGTGTAGGTCAAGGTCAGATGCGATTTCTAGGAACTGGACAATCAGCAGCAGCTTAGAATCTGGGGTCGAAATGTGCATTCTCGCTCTTTTTGACTCAAGATTTTAAAAAACGTATAAATGAAACTGCGATTTTAGAAAAGCGTATAAAAGAAATTTTTTAACATTAATATGTATTGGACTCTGCCGGGACCGAGAGTAAAAACGTATAAATGATAAAAACGTATAAAAGAGAAACGTATAAACGGTGCTTCACTGTATTACAAAAAATGAAAGTTTATTTTCTTTTGACCTATGTGATTTCTTTAAGAAAATTAAATAGGGTAACAGAAGCTTCATGAAATAAAATACTTAGAAGTTCACAGATTTCAGCATTTCATTTTTATCTAAAATATGTTTTACAAAAATAGTTTGCAATCAATAGATGCCAAAGGCTAAATTTATAATTTTATTTTAATATAATATTCATATTCCTTTTCTGAATATAATATTTTGTTTATGTGTGCAGTTCCTTTAATTTGTGTTTCAGAACTTTAGCTCATCTTAAATGCATATAGAATTTGCTAAAACATTGAATACAACATTTTGGTTTTATATTGAAAAAACAAATAAATGTGCACACATTAACTGAAACTTTACTTTTGATCATGTCAGCAGAAAAATTTCTACTTTGGCAGTTTTAGTTTTCACTCTTTTCTTCCTTTAAAATACTTAAGCTCTAACTTATCCTCATAAACCTATGGCAATATTGTACACAAATTCAGTTATAAAACAATGAATGAAAGATGAAATATATATATACAATGGAAAATAAATAAAATGGAAAGAGCTTATTATCTTATTTTTCATACATAGTACAATATCATATCAAATCTAATCCTGCATTCGTAACAAATAAACTTTTAATGCACTAGGAAAATAATAATAAATATTTAATTGAGATATACAAAATTTGATGTGTTTTCTAAAATTAATTATAGTGTTATATGTATGGGAAGCATCACAATAAGCATTTATTGTTTAACTAGTATTAACATAAGAAAATATAATTATATTTTACTGAGCATATTATGAAAACTAACTTGTTCTTCAGATTTAAAAGTATTCTTACGTAAATCAATGAGTGTTTCTCCACTTTTACCCTCCATAGATATTTCAAATCTATAAAATTAACATTATATTGGCAATAACTTACAAAATTAATCAATCAGATTAAAAAAAGTTTTGGATCAGTTAAAAAAAAATCTTAATACCTTCATTAAAATTATAATTTCCATAAGTTTATTACTGTTGTATCTCCTGAAGCTTAAGTAATATAAGATAGGTAAAGAATTATTCATTATTTATTTTGTAATTTCTTGCAAAGAAGTAAGTCCTTAAGAATAACTTAAAGCTCATAATTTTAAAATACAATTTAAGACATATTTTTTTAAAACCAAAACCGGTTTCAGTGTCAGTTATTTAAATTTTTTTTAAGCCTCTAAAAACCATAATAATGTACTTTTGAATGAATATTTTTTTAATTACATATAACAAAATACACAATTGCACATATTGATGGGGGAGAGGGAGTAAAAATAGTCTTTGTAAATAATAAAGATCAACATCTTAAAACATAAAGCTAATGCATAAAACATTTAAAAGGAGCTTCCTAAGAATGGCAAGGCACTAAACTGTTCAGCATTAAAGCTATTTACAAGTGCAGAAAAGAAAAAACCAGGACATCAAATTTATATATTTTCATGTGTTATAAAATATCACTTTGTCTGTATTCTTCGTTGATTTGCAGATTCTAAGCTAAAATAGTTGCAACAGGGTAAAAGTTTTAAGAGCTTACTCAAAAAATATGCTGCTGTGTGAATTAAATTTTCTTTAGATTTGGAAAACATCACAAAGGAAGATCAAGGTGAAATATAAGTACAGCAAAAGGTTCCATTCAAAGAGTATGCAACTATTTCGAGTATCAAAAAAACCATGCACTAAGAAACATATGAGACTATTATGATATATACAGCAACTCAAAGAAACCAATATATATCTGTGGCTTGATTCTAAAAGGGCCAATGTCAATTTTTTCACATTCTGTGTTATTTACATCAAAAGTTTCCAATTTAGTAAAACTCTAATTCTACAAAGGCCAATGTCTATATAATATATAATATATATATATATATATATGTATATACAGTCGAGTCCCCATATAACGAAGTCGCAAGGGACCATTGAAAAGGTTCGTTATATAGAAACTTTGCGATTATGGTATTTGAGTTTTTTTAGTAGGCGTATTTGGGCAAGGGCGTTAATGGGGAAGTTGTTTCTTAGGGTGATAGGGAGCTTGTCGTTGTGTGAGATGATTGTAAGTTAGGGCTTTTTTGGTTTGTCGGGGGGGGGTCTTTGGCGGGGGATGGGTGTATGGGTACAGCCAGGTTGGTATGTTGTTGATTATAGTTGGTTATTTATTGTGGTTAAGTGGTTTGGGGGTGCATTGTATGGCTTTCAGCGCTGAGGGTGGCTTTCAAGACCAAGGGGCGTGCGGTGGGTGGCGGAATGATGTAGTTGGCTGGGTGGGAGTTGCATTCCGTAGCGTTGTTGGTAGGCTCATGTTTGAGGGGTGGGTCTTGGGTAGTGGGGGCACGGCGTTAGGTTCATGGGGACATGGGGGGTGTGGGAGGGATGTGGGGGTTGTTAGACTGAGTAATCAGAGGACATAGGTGGTGGGTCGGTGTTAAGTGCGGGGGTAGGTTGTGGGGACTTATTGGCTTGTATGGAATGAGATGGGCGTCTGTCGGTGGGTAGTGGGTTGGTATCTGGTGTTGGGGGACATTGCTAGTGACAGGGTAAGAGAGGGGGAGATGTGCTAGGGTGTGGTTATTCAGGTCCGGATGTTTTGTGTGCCAGTGACTTAGGAGTTGATTACAGGGTGGGGTTGCTTTCTGTGTGGGGGGAGGGGGGGGGGGGTTTGTGTGGTTGGAGTTTAAGGGGGGTGCAGTTGATAAGGACCTGGAGAGAGGGTGGGTGGTGGATATGGTTGTTTTTGGGTTACTTTGTGTTGGAATGGTCGTGGCGGGTTGATGTGGTTCTATATGGGTGTGTTTGGATGTAGTGTGGGTGGTGGAAGTGGTTTTGTAGGGTGATGTGCGTGTTTGGTTGGGTGTTTCTTAGAGTTCGGATGGGGGCCATAGGTTTATAGTTGTTTGTTAAGCGTGGTGTGCAGGGGGTCTGTGTGATCTAAATTAAATTAATGCGTTTTGTCTAGTGGCGGGGTCTGGGGGTTAGATGAGGTGCTGGTTGTCGGGTTTGTGTCCGACGTAAGATATTGGTAGGGGATTAGAGTGACAGTGGTTGGATGGGGTCAGGTGGTTGTCCATTTGAGTGGGAAGTACTAGGTTGGTGGGCGGTTAAGGTGGTATGAGGCTATGGCTCGGTGGGGGAGATATAGGTGTGTGAGTTGGTGGGGTGTGAAAGGTTGAGACAATGGAAGTTGGCGGTTCTATTTAGATGGACTCTTGGTAGGATGTGGATGTTCGGGTGGGCCTAGGTGGATTATTGCCGAGGTCTGTTTGGGAATGGGTTCTGTAGGGAGTCCGGGTGGGTAGGGAAATTGGTAGAGGTTCAAGTAATTAGCTCGTTATCAAGTGCGGTGATATATTTAGGTATAGTGTCGGAGTTGTGAAGTGATTCGGCCGTGTATCTGAATAGGTAGTATTATTCGTCTACTGTAGGGGTGTTGATGGTGCGGTAATTGCAGGTTGTTGTGGTGGTGTGGATGGAGTGGTACGGATTTGGAGTTTTAGTGTGATGGTGGGTTTTTGAGTAGGTGTTTTTTCGGTGTTGGGGATGGACCTTGCGGGTGGTTTTGGATTGATGGAAAGGTGACTAAGTGTTGTTGATGAGAAGTAGATTAGTTGTTGGTGGGTGGGGGGGGGGGTGGGTCTGCGTTAAGTGTCATGTGTCAGTAGGGGGGTGTCTGTTAGATATAGGTAGTTATTGGTGGGGTTGCAGTCAGTAGATTGAGTTTACTGTGTGTAGGTGAGGTGGTTTGAGGAATCACCTGTGTTGATGAGTTTGTGGGGTAGGGATTTAATAGGTGTTTGGGGGTTGAGTGGGACGAACTTGTTAAGATTAAGATGTGTTAGTTACTATGTTGTAGGGGGTGTTAAATGTCGTGAGTATGGAGGGGGGTCCACTGTGTGCTGTTTGAGTGGATAGATAGGCGATATGTGATTGACGGGGAAGGTGGAGCGGGAGGGGTTTATTTTCTTTCTTTTGTACTTCGATAATTAGGGCGGGGACATGTATTGAGTGTTTTAGTTTGGGTGGGGTAGAAGGGGAGCGGGAGCTTGGTTATTGTGTACCTGCTTCGCTTTTGCGCCGTTTTTGTTGTACGTCCGTTTGGGGTTTGGGGGAGGGGAGGCGGAAGTGTTATTAGTTTGGCGGTTAGTGAGGGGTCTGGAAGGCTGGTGAGAGTTAATTGTGGGAGGGTGATCCGGTGTAGGTGTTGTGCTTCAGAGGAAGTGTGTCGCTGTATTCCCGCTGGTTGGGGGAGGTTCAGATGAGGTAGGCGAGGAAGGGTAGGGTTAAGGGTAGATTTAGACTGTGTCCTTGTTTGTAAGGTGGGTTGGTGGTGGTGTGATGGGGTTGGGTATGACTGCAAGGTGAGTGTGAGGTTCGGGTTCGTGTGGGGAGGGGTAGTATAGTGTGGGGTGGAAAATCGGGGATATTGAGTGGGGGGATAGGAGATGTATAGTGTTGGGGGTGGGATTGATGTTTCAAGGTATGTGACAAAGTGGCCGCGAGCCACGTAGTCGGGGTATGTGGGTGGTCGGTTGAGGGGCGTCGTCTGTTGTTGTTTGGTGGGATGGTAGGCTGCGGGTGGGCTGTTTGAGGATGTTATTTGGGGGGGTTGAGTGGTATTTTCCATTTCAGGGGGAGCGCAAGGATTGGGTGAGCTGTTTGTTAGTGGGGGGAGGGTTCTGTGAGTCACATGGGTTTTGGGGAATGGGGGGTGTTCGTTTTATGGGTTAGTAAAGGGTGACGTACTGTATGGAGGTGTAATTCGCGGTTGATGTGGTATGGTACGGTGTGGGGCTGAGGTGGTTTTTTTGCGAGCGGTCCGCGTTGGGTTGGCATAGCTTAGGGGGCGGGATGTGAGTGGGTGGGGGTTCGGTATTTGCAGTGGTTTGGTAGATGAGTGTGGAGAGAGGGGGGGGGTAGTGGGTCGTATGTAGATGCTTCAGTCACTTATTGCATGTAGTTGGTTGAATAAAAGATGGCTTGCGGTGAAGGGGGAGGAGGTTAGTGGCGGGCTTTCTATGGTGTCGGAGGGTCTATGGGACGTTGTGTCGTGTGTGGGTTTATTTTATGTTGGAGAATAAAGGCGGAATTTCAACATGATTTGGTCTTGCTGCAGGTATGTGTCGGTTCAAGTGGTTGTGTTAGGGCGCGTTTAGTGTCGCTGAGATGTTAATATTTGATTGGTGGGGGATATTGGGAGACGAGTGAAGCGGGCGTGTAGTGAATAGCAGACGTGGGATTGGGGGACTGTATGGTTAGGATCATGTTATGTGGTTTGGTGCTTGTTGGTTGCGGTGGTGTTAGGGTCGTGGTCGAGGCCCGGGGTGAGTAATTTTATTGTGCAATTGGTGTATTGGGGTGGTGTTGTTGGGTGCCGGTTAGGGGTTGGTGTACGGAGACTAGTTTCTTGTTTGAGGTTTGGAATATGGGGCGGGCCTAGTTAGTTAGATGACTATTAGCTGTCGATTGATATGAGTACGACCGTTGGTTGCATTGATGTGTGTTGCGTTTTGACGGGTAGGGCTTGCTAATAGTTAGTATGTGGAGTTTTTGTGTGTTAAGGTAGATTAATGGTCTGATTTGGGATCAGGATAAAGTGTTGGTAGGGGGGATTGTGTTGTGAGGGGTTGGTATGGGGCTATGAAAGCATCTATTCGTAAAAGTGGTGGGGTTGCTGGGGTTTGGGGGGTGCGATCTGTATAATCGCGGTGTCGCAATTGTTAATGTGGAGGGTGTATAGGTGAGATTTGGGGGATGTGAAGCGTAACACTATAAAGTGGTGGTTGGTTGGTATGTGGGGGTTATTGTGGAGGCTGGTTGTTTTGGGGTTTTGGCATGTATGGTGGCTTCGAGGGGGATACGCGTAGGTGAGGGGTTTTCATTTTTTCGCAAAAGTGTGGGTGTGTTTGTCTCAGATGGGGGTGGGGGGCTGTGGGGGTTGAAATAGTGGGGGGGTAATGGAGGGGTTTACCCTAGAGACGTATGGATTGGGCGAGTTGGAAGTGGTGGTTAGTGGCGAAAGTAGCAGATGTGGGGTATTGTGTGAGTGGGGGGGGGTTGGTGTCTGAGCGTTAGTGCGATTATGGTTATGATGTGTCAGCTTTGATGATAAGTGATGTTGGGTTGGGCTTTGAGGTTTTGAGGTTGTTGTGTGCCTTTGGGTTTGGTGGAGAGACCGGGGCTGGAAGGTATAGTAGGGGGTTGGTCTATGTTTGGGTACAGATTATTCATTGGGTTTATTGTTAGCTTAGAATGGTCTGTGCATGGGGAGAGGTAGGATGGAAGTTCGGATGGGTGGCAGGCGTGGTGTTGATGGGGTGGAGGTGCTTTTTAGGTTGGTTGATTTCTGTTGGTGGGGGGTGATTAGGGGTAGGGCGTGGTAGGGACTTGTGTGCGTGTGATGGAGATGGTGAAGTGAAGCGAAATACTGTGGGAGTAGACTTGAGAGGGTGGGGATGGGTGTGATGGGGTGTTGTATTGGTGGACACTCTCGTTTCGTCTGTAGCGTTGTGTCTTAATATTGCGTGGGAGTTAGTCAGTGGGGTTGGTTGGGGTCGGTGTAAATTGGTGCGTTGATTATTTGTATTCTAAGGGTAGAATAGGGGCACAACATGCTTTGGGATCGGGGTCTTGTAAAGGTTTTAGCTGTTGGAGTGAAGAGGATATGGGGTCGAGGTCTAAGAGGTTTGTGGTTTGGTTTGCGGAGGACGGGGGGGGGGTTGTTGTAGTGGAGTTCTGAGGTTGTGTGGGTTGTCGTGGTGTATGAGGTATAGAATGGATTTTGGGTATAATGGTGGGGGTAGGTAGGTTGTAGGGGAGGGATTGGGGAGTTGGGATGTGGTAGTACGAGTTGGTTAGAGGTCTCTCGGTCTATGATATTGTGTGTGAAGTCAATGGTGGGTTGAGTCGTTGTTGGGATTTTCTGGTCGCGGGTGGGTAGATTACAAAGGTTTGAGTCGTGTTCGGTAGTCGGATAACTTCACACTTACGGAATTAGGAACATCTGTGTGGCGGTTATGGAGTTTATATTTCGTGGTCTGAGCGCTTTTCGAGGGTATGGGGTTCGTGACTTGTGGGGTTAGGGTGTGTCAATGGGTTCGGATTTTTCGTTGATAATTGGGGCGATTTTGGTCTTAGTCGCGGTCGGGAATTGAGCGCGATTAGAGGTAAAGGAGTCTGTAGGATAGTGGAGCCGGTGGTTGGGATGTGGCGGAGGGTGTTGGGTGGTTGATTGTGGGTAATTAGCCTAAGTTGTGGTTCGAATAGGTGCGATGTTTGTTGTGACTATTTTTCAGTGTATGCGGGGGTGGCTTGGGATTGTGTGCAGTGTCGGCGTGTGATGTGTTTTATTTACGTGGATTACATTGGAAGTTTTAGGATTGATTGGGGGGGTGGGCCCTTGTCGCGGTAGAGTGGGTGGTGTAGGCTAGTGTTCCGCTTATATGTTTATTTGGGGTCTTGTCTTAGTAAGTTGTGCTAGTAGTGGGGGAAGCGTTTTTGAGGGGCGTGCTGCTGTAGGGACTGATATGGTGTCGGTTTTTGTTTGAAAGCTAAAAGAGCGGAGTAGAGGGGGATGGGGTTGTCCTATACTTGATTGTGGTCTTTGGGCGGTATGGGTTCCCATAAGTGGGTTGTGTTTGGTTCTGGTAGTGTGTTGTGGGGGTTGAGCGTGAAAGGTCTCATATTGTGGGTTGTGGAGGTGTTCCGGTAGGGAGTACGTATGGATGTTAGGTTTCGCGGGTGGGTGGGTGGTGTGCTCCCCTCGAGTTTGATTTTATTTGTATCTAGGGTATTTCGGGGGTAAGTTTTGAGGGTTGCTGGTGAGGTTGTGTCGTTTGCCGACGGCGACATGGGGGCTGGGGTTGTATACTGAACGGGTTTCTTAAAATGGGGGAAAATAGGTTTAAAAAGTAGGAGGGTTGTGGTAAGATGTTCTGTGTTAGTTATCCGGTGATAGAGTATGTTATTAGGTGACGTTGGAGCAGGTTGCCGTAGGGGCGGGTTTAAAATTGTGTTACAGATTGGGGTGCTATATGGAATTTTGTTAGGTGGAATGGTCGTGACTTACGTCGGAGACTAAGGTTTTGGGCGGGCTGACGAGGTTATGTGGTTATGGGCGGGGCTAGAGGCGGGATGGGTGTACGACTGCCTTGCGGTGTCTAGTCGGGGTTGTTCTGTTGGCGGTGGCCTTAGCTGCAGGGTGCCGTTTTGTGACTTTGTAGGTCTGGGGGGTTGTCGGCAGCTGGGGAGTTAGCGTAGGTACTGGGTGGCTGTTGTGGGAGGAGTTTGGCTTAGCCATCGGTTTTTCACATGGGGGTTTGTAGTGGTAGTTTTATGCGGCTTGGGTGGGGTTAATTAGCGTGTTGTAATGGGAAGGAGGCGGGTAAATTGCGTGGAAGATGGCGGCGGGAGTTGCTGCCTAGCGTTAACACGGATTGGAGATGGGTTAATTGATGCGGTAATGTGTCTGGAGTGTAGTTGGTGTGCGGCTTGGGTTTTGGAGGGGGGAGAGACGTGGTGTGCTTGGGTTGCAGGTATTAGTTTGTGTATTGATTTGAGGAATATTAAGGTGTTGTGAGGGTTTTGTGTGGTGGCGAAAGTAAGCTGTTCTTTCGGTTAGGAGTCGGATATTGAGGTACATAAGCGCTTGGAATTGGATCGATGTGTAGTATGCGGGTGTCGTGGGGACTTGGAGTGTTTTAGATGAGTTCGGTGTGGCGTCAGTGGGGGCGGATGAGGGCGTGGGGGTGTGTCGGATTAGTGGGGCAGTGATGTGGCGGCCGGGTCGGGTCTTAATAAGGGAGAGAGGCGTTGTCCGGTTGGTTGAGACGCATCTATGTAGGTGTAGGCTGTTGCGGGAAGTGTTGTGGTTGTGGTCTTTTCACGTTTTCCTTGGAGTTTGTAGCTAGGTGGTAAGGGGGGGAGGGGGGGGCGTGGGGGGGGTGTTGATGGGTTGGAGTTTTGAGTCTAGGCTGGTGGATTGGCTCAGTGGGAGTAAGGTTTGGCGGGTGGGGTACAGCTATTTGAGCGGAATTTGAGAAGGTGATAGGGGATTTACGTGGGGTGTTTGGGTTTTGGAGTGGTGAGGGGTTATGGAGGGTGGGTGGATTCTTTGGGGTTTTGCAGGGCTGTGGATTCGTGAAACGTTGTTGGAAGGCGTCTAGGTTTGTTTTGTGTGTCTGGGTGTAGGATAGTGTGGGAGGGTGTGTTGGTGGAATTTGGTCA
This sequence comes from Uloborus plumipes, assembly GCA_038373865.1. Classification (NCBI taxonomy): domain Eukaryota; kingdom Metazoa; phylum Arthropoda; class Arachnida; order Araneae; family Uloboridae; genus Uloborus; species Uloborus plumipes. The sequence goes on from JAXGGA010010224.1 coordinate 11,259, forward strand.
GCTCAATGCAGCAACTGTTTGTAGTTAGTAAGGGGGTTGGCGGGGTAGGTGGTTGGCGGTATGGCAAGGCTTATTGAGTGTTTCCTGGTTGGTTCGGGGGAAGGGTGGTGGGTTTCTATGTGGGATGGTCTATGGTTTTAGTATCGATTGTGAGATTTATCTTGCTTGGGGGGGGTCGAATGTAGATTGTGCTTTTCGGGTGCGGCTGTGGTTACAAGGGTTGAATTGGTGTCGGCGTAGTTTGGTATGGGATGCGAGGGTGGGGGGTCTATTATGGTCTGATGACGGTAATGGGGGGGATGTACGTTGTGTGGTGTGAGAAGGTATTGGGTAGTTATAGTCGGGTATTTGGTTGTTGTTGTGCGGAGGTTGGTGTGGCGATGTTGGGTGTGGGTGGGTTCAGCAGATTGATGTAGTGGGTGGGAGGGTGGGGGTTAGTTGTAGGGTTGGAGGGGAGAGTAATGTGGATTATGTTTATTTGGGAGTAGTTTGTCCCCACCACCCCCCCAGAGGGTGGTGATGTCTGTAGGGTGTTGGTCAGGATAGAGCTCCGGTTGTAAGTAAGGTTTGTGGGAGGTGGCTATTTGGAGCGTTGGCCTCGCGATGTAAGAGGGCGTTGGCGGCAGGTGGGGTATATGGGAGGGGTGTTTGTGCGGGTTGTTGTTAGGTGGTCAAGTCTGTCGATGTGTGGTGTGGGGGGTAATGGTTTCAGGGTCATTTTGTTCGGTGTGTGGTGAATGTAAGAGGAGTTGTGTGTTGGGGTGTGATTGTTGAGGAGTCTCGTTTGGGGAGGAAAATCGTTGGGATAGTGAAGTGTGGTAGCGTGGGGGAGATTTTGTGGGTGGGGCAGAATTGTGTCCTTTGTGGGAGAGAATGCATCGGGTTTTATCTGCTGTCGATGAAGTTTCTAGGTATTGGTGTTTGGGTTGGTAGATAGGGTGATGTTATTTCCGACAGTAGGGTGGTTTTGGCAAACATGTTGTGTGTGTGTTTTCAGAGGGGGGGGGGGGGGGTCAGAGGGATATAGGTGCGTGGTGAGTGGTAATGCTTGGCCGGGTTTCTACCTAGGGGGAAGGGGTTGTTAATTGTTGTGTTGTGTGTGAGAGGCGTGTAGCTGATATATTAATGCTGAGTATAGCGGTGGGGCATTGATTGAGGGGTTGTGGGGTGTGGTTGTCTATCGGGGCGGCGCGTGGGTTGGTGGTTGGTGATGACTGTGGATGGATACTTATGGTGTGGAGTCAGGGGGGTGGGGGTATGCAGCATTCCGGGCTCTATGTAAGTGGTTGTGGGGAGTGGGGTTTTGGTGGGTTCAGTGTTGAACTTTACTCCGTGGTTGTGGTTCTGTGGGGTACGGGGGAGTTGTGGTCGGTTAACATGAGCCTGAAACGGGTCATCGTCTAATTCATCTTTGTATGTTAGAGTTCGGTAGTGAGTGGTGCAGGAAGGAAGGTTTCGGTTCTGCGTTGGTTTTGAAGGTACTGGGCTCTAGGGAGTTGGGTAGGGTGTGTACGTCTAGTATGTGTGTTGGATGTGATGGCCGTCGTGCGGTGCGTGGGGTGGTCCCGGGGATTCCACTAGCTGTGGGAGGAAGTAGGGGTTTGTGTAGGGTGTGGGGTGGGGTGCAGTACGGTATGAAGCTGAAAGCTAGTGGTAGTTGCGGTGGTGGTGGTAGTAGGTGGTTGTCGGGCGGTGGTGCGCGAGGCGTTTGGGGTTAAGGGGGTTAACGTAAAAGTGGTTTGGGGTTATGGTAGGGTTCAAGGGTGGCAAGAGGGTACGTTGAGCGTAGTTTTCGTCGGTTGGTCTGTGGTTGTTTTGGTCTCTGTATGTGTTAAGGTGGTTTGAAGAAGTTTGGGTTTAACTCTGGCTATACGGCTGGTGGCGGGAAGTGCGTGCCGTTTTGAGGAAGCTCACGTCTGTTGTGCGGGAGTTAGGGGCTAGTTTGGGTTGAGGTGTACGTAGTCGATTGGCAGTGAGGGTGAGGGTTTATGCATTCGGTGGTATGGGGCCATGGTGGGTCAGGCATCTTGATTAATTAGTGCCGGTGTCTCTGGTGGTTTACGTGGTAGAGTGTTCGCACATTAGATTCGTTGAGGGGTTGGGTGTGGGTGTTAATGACGAAATTCGGGTGGGGGGGGAGGGTTTGGTTGGGAGTTGCGAGGCGCGTCCGGTAGAGTTATGATGATTATATGCAGGTTGCTGTTGTTGTATTTGATTAGAACGGTTGGGGGTTGGCGGTGAGCGGTGTGTAGACAGGTGGTTTGGGGTTGGGTTTGGGAATAAATGATATGGTGCTAGTAGGTCGTTGTGACGCTGGGGGTTTATTTAGGCGTCGAGGGGGGGGGGTGGTGTGTGTGTTGGGGGGGTGAAAGGTAGAGGAGTGAGGGTTTATATGGAGAGGGGGTAGTGTTTTGTTCGTAGAGGTGGGCTAAGGGGGGTTCGTGGGGAGTCTATTATAGGCCGTTTAGGCGTGTCTGTTCATGTGGATTAGGGTTTAAAAGTGCAAGGGAGGGGGTTCTGGGAGTGAGTAGGGGTGGGTTTGTGGCGGATGCGTGTAGAAGTCGTTGGGTTTAGGTGGAGGAATGTGGATGGGGATGTGGGGTGGTTTATGATTGATAAGAACTATGTGGTGTGTATGGTTTGTGGGTAGATTAGGGGATGTGGGTTAGGGGGGAGGGGGGTGGGGAGTACGTTACGGGCTGGTGGGTTGTGGGTTTGTTCGTACGGGAGGGGTGGGTGATATCTGTGGTATTTGTGATGACTTGGCGGAGTGTTGTGGTTTGGGGGGGGGGGTAAATATGGGGGGAGAAATTCTATTATATCAGTGTTGCAGAGGGAGGCGCGCAGTTGGGGGGGTTTTAGTGGTTTGTATGTGGTACAGGGGTATGGAGAATTTGTGTGGTGTGCTTGTCAGGTAATGGTTGGGGCGCGTTGTCGGAATGTCTGGGTAAAGTGGGGTTGTAGTGGTAACGTAGTTAACTTTGGCGATGGGTGGGGTAGATGGTTCGGTAATGATCTTGGAAGGGGTGGATTGACTGGGGGGGGTGAGTATCTAATGTACATCGGGTAAGTGTATCTTGGCTGTTAGGTGTCAGGGTAGTGGATAGGGGGGTTTAGTTTGGACCTTTTCTACGTAGTCTGTGTGTTGGTAAGGGGGTTGCTGAGTTTCCCCTCGTCGATGATTATTAACTACGCTGTCGTCGGGGCGTCATGTGTTTTAGGTGATTATATAGTAGTAGGGTGGTTGAAGCTGGTCACGGTATTCATGGCGTCGGGAGAGTTTAATGTTTGCGTATTAATCTGCTGCAGGGTTTATATGAAATGGAGTGGGTTGTTGGGAGGTTGGAATGTTTGGTGTTAAAGGGGGCGTGGAAGGGTTAGTTGTAGATTGGGCGATATTTGCTTGTCGGTTGGGTCAGGTATTTGTGCAGTAACCTGGTTTGGCAGGGTTGTGTGTTGTTGCTGGGAGTTGGTTTGGTAATTGATGAAGGTGGGTTACGTGAGGTGTTGTAGTTGTGTACTGTGTTCTCGAGGAGGTTTTCTCGGTGTGGGTGAGTTAGGTTGACATGCGCGTATGTAGGCTTATCGGTGCGGGAGGCAGGATGAGGGGGGTATGGTTTGGTAAGAGTGTTTGTTGTTTTAATGGCTGGTGGTGGTATACGGGGTGTCATGTGTTTAGTTTGGTGACAGGATGTAGTAATTTGGGTCGGGCACGAATGCTGGTGGGCTGCTGAGGGTTAACGGGGGGTGAACTGTGGGTAGACATATTATAGGGTCAATGTGGTAGCGTTGTGGACATAAGGGGGTTTTGGGGTTTCCATGGGGGTGTTCGGTCGGCGGGGGTTGAAATTTGTGGATTGGAGGTTGTGAAGTCTTAGTTTAGTACCGGGGCCAAGATGCGCGGACTGTGCTAGTTTCTTGGTCGGGTTTGGGCTGAGTTGTCAGTAGGTGGAGAACATTGTTATGGGTGTTGTGGGAGAGAACGATAGTAATGGAAGTGGAGTGCGTGTGGGTTAGTTCGGGAGCGGTGGATGGGGAGGTGGGTGGATGGTTGAGATGCACTTTCTTGGAGGACGGGGGAGGTAGGTATTAATGGTTGCTGAGTCAAAAAGAGGAATTGGTCTGGGGGGGGGGGGGGGTCTAGGGCGGGTGGGGAGGTAGGTGCTGGTGGTGGAATTAGTTGGTGGTTATAAGAACGTTTGGTGGGAGGGTGTAGGGGGCGTGGATGGGGGCGGGTTAAAGGTGTGTGGTATTTTTGTGACGTAGGTTGTCACGGGTGGTGGGGGTAGTTTTTATAGTCGTTTATCTGGTGGGCGCGAAGTTGTGAGGGTGTGGTTAATCTTGAGTTGGTGTATTGGTTTAATGCGATCGATGGCTGACTGTGGATGGTGTGGTTCGGTTATCGATGAAGTGGTACGAGTTGGTGGGGAGCTTGAGTAAGGAGTAGGTAGGCGGTCTTGGAGGGGTTAGCGGTATCTTGTAGAGTGAGTGCGTGGCGGTAGAGTTGTTTATTTTTTGGCGGCATGGGGATGTGGTGTGTGGTATGGGCGGTTGTTTCTGCGAAGTTACGAGTAATATGAGGGCTGAGATGTGGTGCCAATCTGGGGTTATAGGAGATGGATGTACGCAGGGTTGGAGGTGCATTTTATCTGGTTACTATCTGTATTGAGTGTGTATTGGGTGTGGATGATGTTTGCGGGTAGGGGGGAGGGGATTAGCGGCGAAGGGTTGTGTGTTTGAGTAAGTATGTTAATGTTTGGAGGTGGCTATAGACTGGTGGGTGTTGTGAGCTTGGGGCGTTGTATATTAGGTTGGGACGGAGGGATACAGGATGATAGTGTGACGAGTGCGGGAGTATGGACTAAAAAGTGGTGGAAGGGTTGCTTGTGGGCTTGTGGAGGTTTGCTTTTACGTAGGTTTAGTCGGAGTTTTTTGGGCGGGTGATTGCGCGTGTAGGGAGTAAGTATTCATGTGACAGGGTGGTTGGGGGGGCTACCCGGTGTAGTATAAAGTACACTCTAGTAGTAGTTCTCGGATTGTGGGGAGGTGGTTCGCTGAGTTGTTGGTAGTCCTCTAGGTATTTTAGGGGGAGTCATGGCGTGGGTGATTAAGTTAGGATGAGCGGTTTTTATATGATGGTTTATGGGTGTGTGTGTTAGTTGGCTCGGGACGGGTTGAAGATAGAAACTATCGATGAGTGTGAGAGGTGTGGCAACGTGATAATCGATGTGTGTGGGGGAATAGAAAGGTAATTATTACCTTAGAGTTGGTCATTGTTGATATGTTGCTGGATATAATATTACATACTTTTATGTATTTAATTTCCTTTTTGAAACTATAATCATATTAATTTTTTTTTTATTAAAACTCATTATCATTTTTTTTAAATATTTATTTCATAATTATTTCCTTTAAATTTTAACAAGATATATATTTATTTATATCATATATTACTAAAATGTTTATTATCTTTTATCTTTCCTTTTATATAAATTTATTAATATTAAATGGTGTATTTGCAAATTTTTACATTAATAAATTAAAAGAATCAAACATGAACTTGGTCGACAACACTAGTTTTATTTTGAAAATAGTCCGTGATTTTTTGCTGCACTTTGGAAACACTTTGCTCATAAAGTTCTTCACATGTGTGAAGTGATTCTACACATGTGTGAAGTGATTCTTCACAAAGTAAGCCTTCACAAAAGCAGTAGAAGAAAGACTTCTATTTTCCCGAACATTGACACTTTCTCCCATAAAAATTTCGCAATAGAGAAATTGGGCCATTTGATATTCGTTAAAGGGAGACAAATTTACATGCTTTTTTACTGAAACTTTCTGTGTCACAGAAAATGCTTCGTTATATAGAGAACTTCGCTAAATAGAGTGTTCGTTACATGGAGACTCGACTGTATATATATATATATTATATAATTTATATAATATATAAAAAATTTCATATAATAAAATAATGTTTCTTTACACTAACAATAAACAAATACCAAACAATATTAAGGGGAATCTTAATATAAGAAAGTTATAGCATTCTAAAAAATCTCAAATATCTTTCATCGCCTTTTTCTCGAAACTAACATTTTTGACTTGGGCCCTTTTAGAACCAAGCCAAATATATATACACACTTCCTTTTGCATTTGACAACTAAGTCTCTTAGCTGTACAAATTTTCTGTTAAAAACATTTATTTTCAGCATTAAAAACATCATCTTAGAAAGTTGATCAAATCAGAAATGTTCAACTAAGGAACCTAAGAATTTTTTTTTCATTTTCTGTATATAGATATATATCAGTGGCATGCAGTCTACCCAGGCAAACCAAGCAGTACTTGGGCAATATTAAGGAAAATAAAATAATTTTAATTTCTCATTTTTATGCTCACAAAGGACACAAAATAAGAATGTGTTTTTCATATTATATTGCGTTAATCAATAATTTTGAATACTAAAAACTACTATGAGTTACTCATATGGTAACCCCCATAAGCATTTCTCCTAGGCAAATGTGTGGCAAAACAAGGGAGTAATCTGTTTGTCCCAGTCTGTCAAAACAGAAAGAGGAATGAAGGGGTGTTGCCATGATAACCCACATCAGCCTCTCTTCTGTTCAATGACAAGTCTGATCAAGAAGCGCCCAAACCAAGTAGGCATTTCGCAGTTTTGTTTGGGAAGACGAAAAAGTCTTTCAAATCTTGGGCTGACTTCTATTGAATGCATGCAAATTACTTGTAATAAATACTCTGCTCTAAAAGAAAGGAATATGCTTTTGAATGTTATTGAAATTTTGAGGTGCATGCGCGAAAAACAGAATTCATTTGTAAATAAAATGTAAAATAATTGCATTCTTTATTCTTAAGAACGCTTTGTATTTTTGAAGCATTTTACAACACTGAATACTTCAGACAGCAATTTAAATTATTTGTTATATTAGTCCATTATTATTTTATGATTCTAATGTATTTTTCCAACTAATCTGAATTATGCTTTATAATATTTGTGTTTGACGCAAAAACAATGCTATGTTCAGCACAACAGTTATAAGAAATAACACTTTGTTCTGCATCAAATATAGACATACTACCCATTGTATGAAATTTAACTCATAACCGTGGGAATAATTGGGGAACAGTTGCTTGGATACTTTCTCGGGTCACTGAACGTCCCTGATATATATACACATGTGAATATACACAAGGTTCACAAAGACTCAATTTCTACATTTAAAGTTAGTAGGTGAAGATTTGCTTTGTGCGAGGCCAAGAAATCTTCAGAGGAACTTGAGATCCGTTGATTTATCACATTATAAAGCTTGGTTGTACATACACAAAATTAAAAATGCATGAATGGGGAAGGCTCAAATAATAATACGAAGATGGTAGGTACATTTGAATAATGCTTCCCACTTTATATTTTCTTCCATTCAGTCTTGTATTAGCAGATGTTTCAAATGAAAAGCACATCAAACGAAACCTTACCCCGCCTTTTCAAGTTCTTTTTTCATGTCTCAGTCTCTAAGCTTAATCTCCTTTAATCTGACAGCTTATCATTGCTTTCAACATCATTTATAGGCTCATAATCCTTTTCATTGGATTCTGTCATCATTTCTTTCATTTTTTCCTTTTGTTTTCGCTTGAAAAATCCAAACTGAAAATAAAATAAACAATATTTCACATTGAATTAAGTTACAAAAAAAAAAAAAATAATGTAACATACTTCAGCAATAAAAAAGGCACGCAAAGTTTTTATTTAATGCATCATCAAACTCATTTTTTGAGTACCACAAGCTATTTTTGTGGCAATACCAAAAAATTCTGATAACTTGTTCGAAGATCTTTTACATATAGAGCAATGAATAAAAAGCCTTCATTTCAATCCCCAGCATAGAAAATCAGTGGGAATTTCTAGTTTCCATTTGACTGGAAATACAATTTTTTGATTTTCTTACACTGAATCACTTGGACAAATTCTTGATTTATATCAGCATTGTAGAGCCCTTGTAGAACCCATTTTAAATTGGCACTCAACAACACAGATTGTACTTACTTTTCCCACTCCCTGACTTAAAAGTCTCAGAAATTGCCATATTTTTACTGTTTATTATGTATCTAGCATGTCCTATGATCTTTAAATGGAAAACGCATGAAAAGGAACATGTAAATACCCTAGTCTGTATAATTTTTTTTTACATTTGAGTTTTGAGTTAGAGTCCACGCTTGGTATAACGACCATCTTCCTCCCACAAAAAAAGGTTGTTATGATGAGTGGTCGCTACAGGAGCTAGAAGTTTTTTAAATACAAATGCATCATGCATGTTCAGTACTTACATTAAAATTGATGATTTTAATGAGTTTAATTAAGTACTGAAATTATTATTTTAAATTGAAATTAAATTATACATTGACACAAAATATTAAACAAATTTTAAATGAGAAAATATAGTGAAAACATTGCGTACTTATAAATCATTAATTTTATGAACAAAATATTAGAAATAGTTGTTTTCCTTTTCTGAAAAACATAATTTTCCAGTTTAATTACAGATGATATATAGTAGGGTGGGCCGAAAAAACATTTTTTTTTATTTCGAATTTGTAATAGCGCGGAAAAGTTGCGAATTATGAAGACAAAAAGAAGAAAAAAAAAATTATCGAAATCGGTTGATATCTTCCGATCGCGCATAAGCCCTAAAGTTTGACAAAAAATGAAAAAACTTCATTTTCGCGATTTTTTTTTTAATTTTTGAATTTGATGTTTTCGAAATGTAATAGTGCGGAAAAGTAGCTAATTGTAAGGACAAAAAGAAGGAAAAAAAAATATCGAAATTCATTGATATCTTCCGATCGCGCATAAGGCCTAAAATTTGACAAAATATGAAAAAAACTTCATTTTTGCGATTTTTTTTGAAAAAATTTCGAATGAAATGTTTCCATAATTTTTTCGCGCGGAAAAGTTTATAATTATGAAGACAAAAAGAGGGATAAAAAGGAGGAAAAAAAATTATCGAAATCGATTAATATCTTCCGGTCGTGCCTAGGGCCTAAACTTTGACAAAATATGAAAAAACATCATTTTTGCGATTTTGTGTTTAATTTTTTTAATTAGATGTTTTCGTAATGCAATACTTGTAACGTTTGCTAATATAGCCTTAAAACATTGTGTTTTGATTTTGTTTTGGTCAGTTAATATCTTCCGGTTGCGCATTAACCCCAAAATTACCCAAAATAATAATTAAAAAAAAGTTACATTTTTACACGTTTTTGGTTTTTGATGAATATTTTTTTGTGAAACAACCATATTATTTTTTGAGACAGACTGACAATAATATAGAACAACAAACTACCACAGGTTCAGTCGATATTATTCAGTTGCGAAAAGCCTTAGAAACTCTCATGCGTAGACGTCCGGCAGCAATCCCATCAACGTCGCTCGCCGGGCAACGGCTCTCTTCCACTCCATCGCCGCCTTCCTAGGACTACGTCAGCTGTCTACCTATATTGTTTTTTCAGTCTACGTTTCTATGTAGTAATCGCAATGTACTATTATTTAGTTTAATCTAGCTGGTTTCATTTTGAAATTCTTACAGTCTTCTGTAATGATGTAGTTTTCTGCTCTGTGTGAACTCGGTGATTTAACGAAAAAGTTATACAATGGTCGGGCCAAATAACAAGACGAATACTCTAATAACAAGACAAATATTTGGCTGCCCCACTTTTGGTACTCCAAAAGAACTGCCATCAAACAAGCCGTCCACTGGCAAGGACATCATTAGGTGCCGTACTCAAGGAAGGTTAAATTTGGCACTAGAAATTAATAATGGTGTCTTCGCCAGTAGGCAGTTAGGTTGATGGCAGTTCTTTGGAGTGCCAAAAGTGGCGCAGCCAAATATTTGTCTTGTTATTACATAACTTTTTGTTAAATCACAGAGTCTACACACAGCAGGAAACTATATCATTACAGAAGACTACAAGATTTTCAAAATCAAAACAGCTAGATTGAACTAAATTATAGTACACTGCGATTACTACATAGAAGCGCAGACTGAAAAAACAATATAGGCAGACAGCTGACATGGTCCTAGGAAGGCGGCGATGGAGTGGAAAAGAGCCGTACCCAGGCGAGCGACGTTGCCTGGATTGCTGCCCGACGTCTGCGCATGAGAGTTTCTAAGGCTTTTCGCAACTGGATAACATCGACTGAACTTGTGATAGTTTATTTTTCTATATTATTGTCAGTCTGTCTCAAAAAATACTACGGTTGTTTCAAAAAAAATTATTCATCAAAAACCAAAAACGCGTAAAAATGTAACTTTTAATTATTATTTTGGGTAATTTTGGGGTTAATGCGCAACCGGAAGATATTAACTGACCAAAACAAAATCAAAGAACAATGGTTTAAGGCTATATTAGTAAACGTTAAACTATTGCATTACGAAAACATCTAATTCAAAAAATTAAACAAAAAATCGCAAAAATTATATTTTTTTCATATTTTGTCAAAGTTTAGGCCCTAGGCACGACTGGAAGATATTAATCGATTTCGATAATTTTTTTTTCCTCCTTTTTATCCCTATTTTTGTCTTCATAATTATAAACTTTTCCGCGCGAAAAAATTATGAAAACATTTCATTCAAAATTTTTTTACAAAAAATCGCAAAAATGAAGTTTTTTTCATATTTTGTCAAATTTTAGGCCTTATGCACGATCGGAAGATATCAATGGATTTCGAAATTTTTTTTCCTTCTTTTTGTCCTTACAATTAGCTATTTTTCCGCACTATTACATTTCGAAAACATCAAATTCAAAAATTTAAAAAAAAAATCGCGAAAATGAAGTTTTTTCATTTTTTGTCAAACTTTAGGGCTAATGCGCGATCGGAAGATATCAACCGATTTCGATATATTTTTTTTCCTTCTTTTTGTCTTCATAATTCGCAACTTTTCCGCGCTATTACAAATTCGAAATAAAAAAAAGTGTTTTTTCGGCCCACCCTAATATATAGTGGCCAGTATTTTTTTTTTGCCTTGCCAAAAAATTTTTAATTCCTAATAGGTTTAAAAGCATTTTTCATACTAGAAGATATTGTTACAACCTTCTTCACTCTAAGATGATAAATTAATTTCTTTCCTCCTCCAGTCAAAGTAACACTGAATACTCTGTGCACTTTGCCCATAAACAGTAATTAAGGTCATTTCAAGTGAAAAATTTAGAAGCATTCTCATTTTGGGAAAAAGCTAGAAATAGTGTCCGCTGAGTTTGGACGCTAAGTTGGATTAGACGAACACAGAAAACACAGAAAGGTCATTATACCAAAAGCAAATTAATATAGAGTATAAAGGGATACAGTTGGGGCTTTTCTCATCAAGTCGTTATAATGGGACGGTCTTTGTGTGGTCGTTATAATGAGCGGTAACTGTATTAATATCATTTTCAATTACTGTTACAAATAAGTGGCATGCAAAGCACTGTTCATTTAGGATGTAACATTTAACAATATTATAAGATTAAAAGATGAAATTATAATATTAATTACATAACACAGAGAATACAGCTCCTAGGAAAGGACAATCTAAAATACATCTTACTTACATGTATCAACAAAATAAGGATTAATATTAGCAGAAATACACCAACACCTATGCTAACAAATATGATCCACTGGTCAATTTCTTCTGAAGGTGGAGGTCCAGGATGAACAATAACAGTTTTCACCTATGAGCAAATGTTTTTATTTTATTCACAGGTTATATATCAAAGTATGATTTTACCATGTATGAAAACCATACAATAAGCAAAGCTATGAAACAGTAGCCTAATTACATAAAATTGATCAAAACTTGAAGTAAAATATAATTATTACACTTTATCACAATTGAAAAAACAATCAAATAAAACATATTTCAATTGTATCATTTTTTTGAAGGTAAGTTTTATTTATTTCTTCAATCATTTGTGTGAATCATGCTGCACTAACTCTAGTTCAATAAGAAAAAATCTATGTAACTAAAGATGAAAAACTTTAGTTGCAAACTTTTTTTTTTAATAATTGAAAAATTGAACCATATAGTTTATTTTATAACAGTATTTAATGCAGTGCTGGCTGAAAATCATGCTCCAGGTTTCCTGAATTTTCAGAGCTAGCATCTAAATATTTCAGGCAAAAATATTCTTAAATTCCATCCTATTTTCACACATTAAGGGGTAACAGCAGCTTTCTGACAAATTTCTTTAAGTGAAAAAGTTAATTCTTTGAAATATTTGTTTCTGCACTTGTTCAAAAATCATAAATTTATTTTTAAACATTAAAAATTTTGAAAATTTTTTTTTAAAATTTGAAAAATGTAAGAAAATTTCGATTTTTTAAAAACCTTAAGGCTTTTTTGTTTTTGCACTAATTTCAAAATTTTTTTTTGCGAAATGATCACAAGAATTACCTCAACAAATCTGTGCATTCATTTTCTTATATTTTGATTAGAAAATATTTTGTGACCTTTTATGTAAAAAATTCTTAGAAAATTTTGTTCTTCGAGGTTTAACAAACTCTAAAAATTTTTGCAATTATAAAACGCTTATTCAATGCACAGTTTTGTTAAATATATTATCCTGAGTGCAAAACATATTGCTTTAAAGTTATATCTTTAATATAAAAAAATCCTTAGCATTTCCAGTAATATAGAAACACTGAAAACTGATCACCGAGAAAAAACACTTTAAAGTTTGGCTTTTCCATTAGAACACATAGCATGCATGCCCTAATGTCACTCATAACTTTTTAAATAATTTAGCTAGAACAATGCTATTTTTTCTGAGTGTTTTATATATCTTTTACTTTTGAAATAAGCAATAAATTTTTTTTTTGTCTTTTGGTCATTTCTGAGGTACTGTAACCCCTTAATGCCGGGGCGTGTCACTGGTGGCCTGCACTAGATTATCCTATTAGGCAGCGCATACTGCCGGTGGCCCGCACTAGATTGTCTTAATTTAAGTGCCTCCTCACAGAAAAGCAAATAAACATTGGCCCCGACATCAACGTGTTAATGTAGTAGCCCCCACTACTTTACCATAATTATGAACTAATTTTATGCATACCCATAAATCATACATAATTCTCAAATCATACTACTTCTAAACGGGAATGGTTATTATTTTTTTCCATTGCCTCATTTTCAATAATTGGCCTGTTTCTTAAGAATATTATAAATTAGTTGACACTTAAATCAAACATTTCCATATTTTCGGTTGCTTCTTCAAATTGCAAGTTAAAAAATTTCGTAACAACAAAACAATGGCAGTAAAATGACTCATCATCTATAAGTTTAAATATAATATTAGAAGTGATAAAAGATAAGAGTTGGATCATAACTTTTGTTGCCTGGCTCTAAAATAATAAGATCATTTAAAAATATAAGTAGTTCAAATAATAAGATTTAAAAAATGTAAATAAATGAATAGAATAAATATAAATGATAAGAAAATAATATTCCCTGAAAAAGTATTTAAAGGGGGCAGACAACTGCCAGATACATGTATCACCATCGAATAACTGATTTTGAAAATAAAAAGATTAAATTAATATTTATTTGATCATTTTGAATTCTTAATCTGCTTTCACAGACAGTAAAACAGTATGTTTAACCAATCATACTTTTCAAAAAACTTCTACATGAAAGTAGAATAAAAACAGCATTATGTAATTTTCCGTCAAAAGATATTACTGCGATGAAATAATTTTGCATACAAATATATTTTCAGGCACAAAATATATATAGCATTTGTAATTAATGCTTCAGTTAACTACTAAAAACATTTAAGATGGTATACTAAAAATGTTTCCAATTTTCTAAAATTAAAATTTTAACACAAAAAAAGAATTCATTAATTACATACCACGGTACTATCTGGATAATGGTCCTTAGGTTGAAGATCTCCATTATCTCCTCTAATAGTTACTTTCCCTTTTGTAACAAACTCTATTTTGTACCATGGATCCTGTTGAAATGTAAGAACATTATATAAATTTTAAAAACAAAATTAAAGGACATGAAAAATTTTGGAATACATATAGTGCATGTCGAAATGTATGTAACAAAATGTTCATCAGTAAAAATCGAAAGAATAAAGGTTTTATTGGGTACAAAGTACTATTTTATAAACTAAATTACTACATTCAATGTGAGATAATAAATTAATAATACACGAACAATAGGAATAATAATGAAAACATAAATTACATGAAACAGCCGTTTTAAATAGATGGGTTCGCTGAACCAAGCATCAGATTAATGTTGAATTAACAAGAATTTCTCTACCCTTTTTCTAAATACTCTCATAAATCCTATTTGGCATGGTTTCTACAAGTTTTTACGAACAATTTGTCTCTATTTTTGACTATTTGGAGGAAATAGAGTTTTTTAAGTCTGCTGTACTGCCTTTCGCCTACAAACAACGTTTTTGCAAGTATATCCCACATGTTTCTACCAGATTCAGGTCGGGGCTGCAATGAGGCCAATTGATATGTACACCATTATATAGAAACTATACAAAAGTGAACTTTGCAGAGTGTACAGAAGCATTGTCCAGTTGGAATACAAAGAATGCACCCCCAATGTGCTCTGATTGTAGAAGAAAATACTGTCGGCCCCAATTAAATGAATACTGTCGGTTCCAAGAAATATTATTTGATTAAGCGGGGTGATTGTTTAAGAGGGGATGTTTAACATTGGTCTATAGTGTGGGGAATATTTGGTTCTGGGGTGTTTCACTCACATAAGAGGGGTATTCATTCATCCGTTACCCGATTAAGCAGGGAAGACAGTATTGTTCAAGCAGCTATTAACAGCCTGCAGCATTCAAGCGATTGTCTACAAATGCTATATCAGTTTTTCCTGCACCTCCAAATCTGTCCTATATCATGACGGAACCACCACCAGCACTTCCTGCGCGAATTTCAATTCCTATTCTTTATGCTTCTTAGTTAATTTTGGAGCCACTTTCCTCTTCATGTAAACTAAATTGCCAAACTTTGCCACTCTACGGACTGTAGATTTTGGTATTGGAGGGTTTTGCTGTCTGACCAAAGCGGATAAGCTCATATTTCCGGATTCTAAGTCCTTTACCATAGTCCTTCCTTGTTGGGGTGTCACTTTTGATGAGCAGTCAGATTGTTTTTTACTGCTATAAGCAATTCTATATTGCAAAATATTGTTTACAACATTATGCAATCTGTTTCAAAGTTTACCTATTTCTATATTTGATTTTCTACACTTTTCAAATGCATCTAATTTCACCTGCTAAATCAGCGAAAGACTGCATTGACAACCATTTCGTTTGATTACAACGTGATGATCGACTCTGTTTAAACACCTCCCTAGCAGCTAGAATGATCCTGCATTATTAAGACTAAGCAACAATATTTAGGCATTTTTTTTTTGGAAATATATGTGATTGGTGCAAAAATTTCTGAAGGTTGACCTTTCTTTCTGAAACGGTCTGAAAATGAAAATTTGCAAAAAATATGAAGTGATTATTAATTTTATAAAAAATTCTTCTTAAATAGTTATAACAATTACTGATTAATTATCTCAACCAAAAATGTGATTTCCATTCTCGAAAGAGTCGAAATTTTGAAAAATGAGGATGGACCTATCAATTCTATGCTAAATGTATTTCGCATAGGTGACCGTCCATTTCTGTTATTACGTTAAGGTTTATCTACTACCTTTTGGAGAGTGCTAATCTAGAGCTTTAATGGCAATGCAAATGTTGAAAATGGATTTGAGTTCTTTAGGATTAAGTTTCAATTATTGATTATACTGAGAACAGAATATTGTACAATAAGCTTTTAGAGAGCACAGTGATTTAGAGAGTAGTCACTTTAAATACAGTTAATTTGTTCCAGATTCCGAGGAAAAGTGAATTTCCTCGGAATGGAATTATATATTTTTAAAGTGAATGTTTTCTTAGTTAAAGCATATAAGACTAACATTAGGGATGCACCGATTAATTGGCAGTACCGATTAATCGGCCACTTTGCCGATTATTAATAATCGGTAAAATCAGGCCGATTAATTGGTGGGTTTTATTTATTTTTTAATATTACTTTTAAAGTGCACCTTTACTAAGAAATTAAGATGAATAATTTTGATCTCCCCAACCCACCCTTTTTTAAATTTTGTCTCTAGTTAACATAATTAACAATGTGTTAATGTAACATTATTGACATGATTTGAAAATCGGTTCTATGACATTCGATAAAATTTTGATATCATTTTGCGAAAAGTAGGAAAATGAAAAAAAAAAAAAAAAAGAATGTCAGAAATAAATTACGTACTATTTCTAAACTAAGATTTGTAAAAGTAAGAAAAAACACTGACGGTAAAATTGGTCGTATTAAAACAATCATCCTTATCATTAATCGGCTCAGCCGATTAATCGGCCGATTATCAACATCCGATTAATCGGTAATCGGCCAATTTGCCTATCGGTGCATCCCTAACTAACATAAACTTTTAAATACATTTTTAAAAATTTTAAGACACTCTAGACAGTCAAAAACTTTCTAAAGTCACCGTTACTCTCATATTGCCTAATATATATATTGAGCAAAATATAAGAAAGTTGTTTTCAGTGTTAGTATTGTGCTCTGAACTACACTATTTCAAATTAATAAAAAAGTACAACTTGATTAATAAAATAGGAGCGAGTGAGTGATACTATTTCCTACCCCACCTCTGCATTCTTTCTCTGTTGAAGCTGAATGATTACTGTTTGAAAAGAAAATACTGAAACACTATTTATAAATACATTTTTCCTCCTTCAATAATGAAGTTACATATACTCCCCAGGAAATGTTCAATGGTTGAAAGCCATATAGCGATTACTTTATAAATCCCCTCTTCCCCATTTACTTACTCTAATGTAGCTACTAAGAAGAAGTCACTATTCAAACTCATCTGATATATATATATATATATATATATATATATATATATATATATATATATATATATATATATATATATATATATTAGGGATGAGTCAATCCAATCCTGTCATAAAAAGTCAATTAAAAAATTGTTAGGCGGGGGAGGACATAGAGTGAAGCCGTGAAAGCCGCAGCTTGAAGTGTACAATTATAGTCTTAAATGTACAAATTTCAAAAGATTTACTTCACAAAATAAAACCTGAATGAGATGATCACCAAACATAGCAAAGTAGAAGGATGTGCAGGAAAAAGAAAAATAATAATCAAACAAATGCAAAATAGTGTGGCAAATTAGCTTTATGGAAAGATAAATGAAAGGTATGACTCTGAAGTCAGCAGAATTAACAAAAATTAGTGCCCAAATATATAAGGTACCAAAAAAAAATAATAATAATTGTACTTTTTTTAAAATACCAAGATGTCTACCTTAATAAAACAAAAATTGTTTAATGTTTTATTTGACATGCATCTTCAATTTTAGGTTCATTTTGATTCAGAGTGTAAGATTTGACAAAAATAATATATTTTTCCTTTTTATGTTCATATCTTTTTTTATTATTTCACGCTCAAATTAATTAACAATATTCAGTCACAATACTATTATTTCAATTTTAATGAATTATTTACTACCCTTAATTTTAATTTATTTATTTTTCCATTTTTCTGTGATAAAACTATCAGGATATTAATGTTACTAGTTAATATATAATATCAATATTTGCTTGTTGTAATGCTGCAGATTCATACAGGGAAAATATATTGAATTTTTAAATGGTGTGCCAACCTTGTGAAAGAATTAATTTTACCTATTATTTCATAATTAGATAAAATTTAACCGACCATATATATATATACATATGTATTTAATTTGACCTGTGTGGTGAAGTTTATTTTTCTTTTTCTATATGATTCTTCAACTACTTTGTTTTTGTTAATGTATATCTATCTATATATATAAATATATATATATATATATATATATATATAGTGAAATACCCAGTTTTTGAGTACATAATTAGGCCTCTGGAACCCAAAAAAAATACTTACCTACCCACTGGGTATTTACCCAATCCACATTACTAGTTAGCAACTACAAATTATATGCAATCACTTTTAGATTACTTCAGACATTGTATTGTAAAACACTATTTTACCATATAAGAAATTAAAAAAATATTTTTTTTTAAATGAAGGGACTGAATTCTGATGGTACAGAGAGATGAGAAACAATGGTTTCACAAAGAGACAAGAAGGCACAAAGTACTAAGGTTTCCATACACATCCACCCTCAGTGAAGTTTGTTATATTAAGATTTTATCACCTGTGAGTATTAACTGAAAAAAAAAAGTAAGAAGGTTGGAAACTATACCACCTATTAAATTGTGCAGAATTTATGCAAACAATTAGTATTATTTACTCAAAAATTTTATTTTTGGTTTAATTTGTGAAAAAAAATCGTACATAAAATACTTTCTAGTTATGTAGATGAAAAAATAAATAAATAAGTAAATAAATCTGGGCACATTGCTTTATAATGAGGATAAATACTTTTAATGATTAAGAGTTAGCATATACCATAGATCTTATAAGGAATAGATAGGCCTTTCTCCTGCAGCGCAACGTTTTTCGCCCGGAGAAAGTGGGGTCAACATGATTTCCCCGAAAACCACGTGATCAAGGGACATCGTGTCTCCCTCCGTTCGCGTAACAATGACGGAATAATGCGAAAAGTCGTTTGAATGCAATTGTTTACGGAACATTCTCATCACACTAATGTGAGTCAATCTCTATCTGTGCGAATCTGAGCTTTTTTAGTCATTCTAGCTTACTATTTGTACTAATAACGTTTAAGTAATAAAAATCATTCTGTTCATTTGTAAGTTTTTTTTTTTTTTTTTTACTTTTTCTTTCAGTCTTCTGTGGCAGACAATGCAGAAAAGGAGGTGATAGAACTTCTGAAAAATCCTTCAAAGAAAGGCCGGAGCTTTCCTGCCAAACTTCAATCATTTGCTTTAACACTTCATTTTTACTCCCCAAATGCCTATAAATTTGTGAGAAAAGTTTTTAAAAATTCTCTTCCACACCCTCGCACAATTGTAAAATGGTATTCTAGAGTAAGAGGGGAGCCAGGATTCACAGAAGAGGTGTATGCTGTTTTGGCGGAGAAAGTAGAAAAAAGCAGAACTCCACTCGTATGCAGCCTCATTGTTGATGAGATGTCTCTGAGAAAAAAGGTGGAATTTGACGGGGACAAATTATTAGGGCTAATAGACATTGGCACAAAAATTAATGATGACAGTTTGCCAGAAGCAAGAAGTGTTCTAGTGTTTCTAATTAACTGCTTGAATCAAAACTGGAAAATGCCTGTTGGATACTTCTGTATTGATTCCCTGACAGGAAAAGACAGAAGTACCCTCGTAAAACATTGTTTGGAGCATTTGCATCCAACAGGCATAACAATCTCTAGTCTCACATTTGATGGCACTTCATGTAACATTGCAATGGCGGAGGATCTTGGATGTAAACTTTTTACAAATACTAATGACATGCAAACTTGGTTTCCTCATCCGGTAACCAAGGAAAAAGTATTTTTTATTTTAGATCCTAGTCATATGATCAAACTTGTTTGAAATGCACTAGGAACATTATCTTTCTACGATGAGAATGGGGGTTTAATTTCTTGGTCATACATTAAGGACTTAGTCCGTTATCAAGAGAGAGAAGGCCTCAAAGCTGCTAACAAATTAACCCACAAGCACATAGCGTTTAAGGACCAAATAATGAAGGTTAAGTTAGCAGTACAAACATTGAGTAAATCCGTTGCAAAGTCTTTGCTCTATCTAAAATCCATACGAGTAAGAGGATTTGCTCAATGCGATGCTACTGCTAACTTCATCCAAAAGTTCAACGATATGTTTGACTTTCTGAATAGCAGAAATCTTTCTGCTTTAGGCAAGAAAAGTCCCATACGGAGTCAAAATATAGCGCAATTCAAACAATTAATTGCAGATGCGGAGCTATACATCAAGTCACTAAAAACAAGTGATGGGAAATTAGTTATGGGAAGTCGGCGGAAAACTGGGTTTTTAGGCTTTATAATTTCCATGAAAAGTGTACTGGGTATTTATGAAAAGTATGTAGGTGTCCAAATTCCAGTTCTGAATTATGTAATGACCTATAAGCTTTCTCAGGATCATCTTGAAACATTTTTCAGTGCGATCAGGCAGAGAGGGGGATTCAACAATAATCCGACAGTCAGGCAATTTCGAAGTGCGTACAAAAGATTATTGGTACATGCTGAAATCAAAGATTTCAGTTCTTCAAATTGCGCTGATTTTGACAGCTTGCAAATTTTAAGCATACATTTAAAACGCGATAAAAATGCTTTGGAAGAATGCAACTTTTCTTCTGATTCCCCTGACGAGGACGATTTTGAAAATTCAGAAATCATTCCGATTAACATGACAAAGTTCATTTATGATGTTTCTGACTATATTGCCGGATTTGTTATCCGTAAATTGCGCTCTGTTGTGCAATGCGGTGATTGTCAGGCAGCCTTAACTACAACAAATGAAAAAACAGGTTTAATAAAATTTAAAGATTTTGGAACAAATTCCAGTAATGGGCTACTTCAACCATCGAGAGATGTGGTTCATTTGTGCAGAACCACTGAACGTGTTTTCCGAGAATGCGAAAAACTTTGGGGAATTAAACGTAAAAATATAATGTTACTCATGACCACAAGAGTAATGAGGCGAATTTCTAACTCTGTTTTCTTAAGCTTAAATGAACACGTATGTGAAACAGAAGTAGATGATAATCACATTAATAAACTGATAAAATTAATTGTTATTAAATATTTAACCATCAGAATGCATCACGCAGTTAACTCCTACAATGAAATTAGTTCCCAAAGACTAATACGTAGGAGACTGAAAAATTAATACTGTTTAAGGGACAATAATCCCTAGTTTTCTTATCACTCTTAAGTTTAATAGTAAAGCAAAGGAATATCATATTTTGTGGGATGAAAATAAAATCGAGTAATTAGGGGTAAAATCTAACTACCATTCAAAGTTTAAAATAGAGCAAAAAAGTAAAAAAGAAATTCATTTTTTGAGTGTTTTAAAATAAAAATTATTGAAGTTGTCTAAAATTCACAAACCAAAGCTATTTCTTCACTAATGTATTGCTTATGTGTAGCATCTTCAAATATTTCTTAATTGAAGGAATTGATACTATTACTTGATTTTGTGTATTCAAGAATATTTATTTGTATTTGTAACTAATTTATAGTTAAATATGTGGTTTCATATAAAGTTGTTGCTCTGACTTCAAAAGTTATGTTAATTACGTATTGAATCTATCTCTCTGTGCTTGAAAAAGGAAAAAGTTTCAAATAAAAAAAATTACGAATATTTATTCATGTTTAAGATTTGTTTTCTTCTATACTTTAACATTGAGGGCGTCTGTTTCCACCAAGTTTTAGAACACTTGAAAAAAAAAAATCAAATTGCTAATGTGCCTTCTTCAAAAGTTATGATGGGGAACATTTAATGCTTTTATTTCCTATAATCGCCCAAAAGATCCGGGCAAAAAGCGATCCTCTTCGCTAAGGGAACGAGCTATCTGCGGGAGGTGTCCCTTGATCACGTGGTGTCCAACGGGAGATGTTGACGCACGCTCTGAGGAGAAAAAGAGGGGAGAAGGCCCATCTATTCTATTATAAGATCTATGGCATATACCTATGTAAGAGAAAGTTTAGTCACACATACCAAAAATTCATTCAACAATGACATGTTGACTAAAACAGAAACTTTGATTTTTGCATTGCTTCTTGTATTTTGAAATGGTGATGTTGAGCACTGGATGGCTTTACATTCTGCAGTGTCACAATTCTAGATGAAGATGTAAGAAAGATTTGTTTTGTAAAATATTAAGATATACTTATGGGCAATTCCACAGTAACAGACACATCAGCTTTTCACAAAACAGCCGACAAGGATTAGAAATATGTTTTATCCTTGTTTTTTATTTCCCAAACTTTATGTGAAACATGTTCTTTACTTCTATATAATGTGGCTAAATTCTTAAGAGTTGAAAAAAAAAAAATCCTTAAAGAACATAATTGTCCAAAACACCATCATAGAAATGCTATTTCTTTCAGTCTCCAAAGTTTAATTGTATTTTATAGAAGTAGAGTCCATGTTCTTCATATAACTCAAGCAACGAAACAAGGATCTAACAGATTTGGCGTCTGCAAATTGCTTCATGCAGAAGTTGATGCTTTTTATTAGAATGGAATTGCCCTTATGAACTGTTTAAGTGTAAGTAATGAGTAAGTGCTAAAAAAATAATTCAAATGAATCCTATTTCTCTTATCTATCTTTATGAAAATTGAATGAATAAATAATAAACACTTTTAAAGTTAAGTTTGCTCTAAAGCAATATGAAAAAAAAAATGAATTTAATAACACAGAAGTATTTATGTTTTTCATTCAAAATTACTATTATCATACAATCAATTCTTTGTCCAGAAAACTAAAATAGTTATGATGCGTAGAATTAATAACTTAACAACAAATGCAAGAAAATATCAAAAATATTACATAATTTCAAAAACAATGTCAAGCATTATCAGCAATCAAGAATTTGAAGCAAAAAATATCATTGAAAAATCTAAGAATTTTTACTTTCACCGATGTGATGCTATTGACAAAGCAACTATTGGCACAATGGCCAATTTTATTGTTGTAATAGATCAGAATGTAAATTATTTGTAACTATCATTTTCTTTCCTACCGATTGTAGCAGTTTCTTACTGAAGGATAGAAACCAATTCTTTCAAATGCAGGAAATTTCCATGATATGCCAATAGAGCAAACTAAAAGAGTTAAGCATCTATTTGGCAAGGTTTTTAGAGTTGAAAAAAATTACTCACACCAAGCAAGAACTGGAAGCAATCTAGAAAACAAATACTCGGACAAAAAGTAATAAAGTTTTAGCAGTAAATCTGTTTAAAGATAAATTACATAAAATAACTGAATACTTACCAGAAAGGAAAATAATTCCTTCCATTATGACTTAATAATAAAAAATTAATTGGTATGCAAAAGCCATATTGAAAAATATGTTTCATTTTACAATTCTCAAACATTGTAAGTTCAAACTATAGGTTCACTATATTACCAAAAGTATTGGGACACTTTCAAAAATTTGCATTTTAAAGCATTTCAATTGTGTCTATACAATTTGTCCCATAAAATATAGGCTTCATCTGACATTTCCCAATACAAATGTATTACCTATTTATTTATCGGACACAAAGTAGGAAAGAGAGAAACAAAAATGGTTTTTTGACTGTAATTCATCATAAATAGCTACCCTACAAGCAAAACTTCTTATAACAATCTTGACGGATCTTGATATCGTATTGACGTCGTCAAGATTGCGTATTTAATCTTGCAAAGATTGTTATAACAAGATTGTTATAACAATCTTTATGCAATCTTATATACGTCCTGACATATCAATATTGATTTTGTCTCACAATATCAAGATTGCATAAAGATTGTGAAACAATCTTGTTATAACAATTTTTATGCAATCTTGCATACATCTTGACATAACAATATTCATTTCGTCTTGTAATATCAAGATTGCATAAATCTTGTCAGCGTCAAGATGTTCTTGATATCTCATTGTCGCCGTCAAGATCATTAGAGAGCACAATAGGCGAGAGGCGTACGCGCGGAGTTTTACACCCAGAATTTCGTTTTTTTCCCTTTTCCAATGCTAAGCGAACGCTGCATGTGAAGATGTGGATACAATTTAGGCTTTGCTAAAATTCGGTTGCTTCATTGTTGTGAGCAATATTATTGTTTTAAAGTTATTTATTTATGATCCTATTACTGCATTTATTCGAGATCGCGGTGCTATACAACCCATAACGCGGCCTATTAGCCATCAATTGCAGAAATGGGTGACAATAAAGACTTTCTTCAAGCTCACGAGTAAGCTAAATTTTATTCATTAACTATTTATGTTATTTTTTAAGATAAATTTATTTTTTGTCTAAACAGTATTTTTAAAGCTGACATCTATCTAGAATGTAACTTGAATTTTTTGTTGATTATCTTGGTACAATTAATGCTTCAAAATTAATCATAACTAGGCATTTAATTTGTAAGAAAAGCAGTCGAAAACTTTGTACAATTAATGAAGTTAAAAATGCAAGACAACGTGTTCAAAAGTACAAATAAAATGTTAAAAAAGAGTTAGAAAACTCTAGCAAATAGTTGCGAAAATTGTAATTTAAGTTAAATTACAATTTTCGCAACTCAAACATCCAGTTCAGGGTCTTGATAGATGAGGTATTTATAATATTTCATGCCAGTGTAAGTTAACTTATATAGGACAGACACGACATGCTCTAAAATTCCGTGTTAAAGAACATGAAAATTGTGTTAAGAAACAGGATTTCAAACGCTCTTCCATTGCCCAACACTGTTAGTCATGTGGTCATATTTTTGATTTTTCCTCTGCAAAAATTATCCATAGTTGTTCTTCAATTTTTGATTTAGATTTTTGGGAATTCTATTATATCTGGAAAAATTCTGATTTAGTTGTCAATGATCTGTATAGCACCCCTCTTTTCCCTAACATTTGGAAATCTTTTATTTAAAAACTTTTTCGTCGGTGGCGTAATCTTTGTTGCGCAGTTGTCGTGTTTAACCCATGACGTAATAGTTTCTGCGTACCTACTCTTTCTGTTCTGTTTATTTACCCTCGCGTTTCTCGCATTCCTGGTTCACTTGACTGTGGTCAGTGAACTATCATCTTTTTGCACTGATGATGGGGCTTCATTTATAATAGCCCTGAAATAGCTATTTGCTAGAGTTTTCTAACTCTTTTTAAACATTTTATTTGTACTTTTGGACACGTTGTCTTGCATTTTTAACTTCAAAGGCATTTAATGTCTTTGTAGTACTAAAAGAATCATAAATTTAAAAATAAATCAAATATTGCACCATATTTTTATCAAGCCCACCTCTATTAAGCATAAATAATAATAATAAGAAGAAAAGAATTAATATTGATCGTAAAAAAAATCAATTAAAATAAATATAAAAATTTTTTTTTAATTAAAATAAATTAAGTTATAACTAAGTGCTTAACACTTTTTTAAAGTCCACAAGCTAAAATGAAACATCAGATTTAAGATGTAAAGTTTAATCTGAAGTTAATGTAGACATTTTCATTAAATACAATTAAATTGCAATTAGAATAAACAAAAATATTTTCATGTGAATTTCCCATCATGTGTCAGCCTTAAAAAAACTTTTCAGCTAGAAAAATAATCAATATGGAAGAGTAACAGAAATAGTTTAAGAATGAAATTTAATTCGTGAATTTGAAGTGAAAATAACAAATAACTAAATAAATAAAACTCCTTGCATACAGATTGTCATGACAAAAAAAAAATGCCAAGATCTTAATATTTTCTTGTTATAACAATCTCTGTGCAAGATTACAAAAGCAATCTCATCTTGCATAGCAATTGTCATGACAAGAAAATGTCAAGATCTTGATATTTTCTTGTTATAACAATCTTTATGCAAGATTACAAAAGCAATCTCATCTTGCATAACGATTGTCATGACAAGAAAAATTCAAGATCTTGATTTTTTTCTTGTCATAACAATCTTTATGCAAGATTGCAATAACAACCTATCTTGTTATTTTCTTGATATTAGGTTGCATTATCCTTATTAGACAATCTTGTGGCGAGACTCTGACAATTGAAAATTAGTAACATAACAATCTTGAGGCAAGATTGATGCAAGATTGCCTTCTTGACACGTCAATCTTGATGCAATCTTGAGGCAAGAAGTTTTGCTTGCTGAGTAGGCATAAGCTGTAAATTTCAAAAATTAATTTCTGCACTATGTATAATTATTTTACATATTTTTGTAAAGCCTCTTAAGTCGCGAAGATAAAAACATTTCTTTCAAAACTACCAATTTTATTTTGTGGTTGTTGGCTCATAACAAGCAGAGTTTTCCATCAAACTTTACCACACCTCCAGAAAAGATGAGAGCATATGAGAGAAATACCATGTTAAATTTGAAATAAAAATACTGAAAATTCATTGAAATGAGCTTAGTGATGTTCACAGCAGCAATTTAAAATTTTAACGTTCCAAATTAATTAGAATTAGATTGCAAAATACTATTTTAAAACCAGTCATTTCAAATTAAGGAGCTACCATGATTTACAAATTTGTCAGCACCAGATTTTAGCTTTACCCAAAACATGTATTAAACCACGACAAAATTATAAAGTTCACTATTTTTTAACAAATTAAAAGGAATTTTAAATAATAGGCATAATTTAGTCATACAATTATCTATATTTGCCATGATTTGAGTTATGGTAACTTACAATAATGAAGTCTTTTCTTTTTTTAGTAGTTATAGTAGTTGCACTCTTCTTTGAGCGAGACATGACCGATACTTCTTCTAAATTGGTTGGCTTGTTAAAAATATATTCTTCACTATCATTGACTTTCGAACCATTTCGTTCTTTAAAAACTAATTCCTTCTCAGGACTTATGCTTCCACGTATTTTGTCATCTGGTTCAAGAGGCTTGATCTGAAGATATGTATCATTGCATTTAGCAGAGATTGTACCAGGTTTTCCACTGTCAGCCTAAAAGATAATTTTAAAAAATAATTATTATGTTAAATACTTCCTTTTCTGATGTTTAAATTCTGCAATCAGAACGAAAAATCGAGAATCCCGGCCTTAAAATACCAAAATTTATAAAAGCAAAATTCTTTGTAAAAAATCACAATCAAAGAAGTCAAAATCAAATTATTTCCAATAAAATTTGTTTTAAGAGGAATTTTACAGATTTTTGAATCACTATAACCGATTCTTTAGCATTTAAGGATCGTTACAAGTACATGAAATAGCTTTAATAGTTCAGTTCGTACCATTTAAAATGCTCGCTACAATCGGTTATATCCTGGTTTCATTATACCAGGATTCGACTGCATATTGAAAAAGTACACAGAGGTTTACTTTAGTTTGTTCAATTTATTAAATCAAATTTTATTTTTTTATTGAGTTTCTGATACTTTGAATATCAAATAGCAACCCATAGGTTGTTTATTGGCCATTGCTTGGACCTTTGGAGGTTGCATTTTGTTTCGAGGATGTAGAAATACTTGTTTTTTAAAGTATTTTTAACGAAATCACTTTATTATCCTAATATATTATTCTTTTAAAGAACTAAGTAAGAATTTTGCTGAAAAAGATAACAGCATTCTTACAAAATTACAACCATTTAGTCTAAAGCTGAATGGATTTGAGAAGACTTGGTTGCAAATGAAGAAATACTTTCCTTAAATGTCAAGTGTTACTCATTCCTTAGTCAAAAACAAACATGAAAATGTTTCGAAAAATGTGAAACAAAATAATTACCTCTAAACTGGTGAAAGTCACAAATTCTTGGCCTTGATATGATATTGGTACATACAACTCGATATCAACAGTTTGGACTGGGCTTGGGCCATGATTTGTGATCTAAAACAATTCATGAACCATAATTACTCAATACATAATTAATTCATTGAATTGTTGAGTACCTAAATAATGAAAAGGTATGAACTATCTTAGTTATCTGTTTTTTCCTCAGATACAGTAAACTTGATTTGACCTCAGGCACGTCATTTGGGGGGGGGGGGACAGGCCAGTCATTTAGGGGGCATTAGGAGGGTCAATTGCCCCCCCCTCCTGACTTTGAGAAATCAATGTATTTACACATAAGTGGGCGTGGTTTTTATGTTTTCCGATGAAATTGCATTGTGTTTGGACCAGTGGTCGGAAGTAGCGCGCTACTAGTAGCGAAACTATTGTAGTAGCTACATTTTTTAGTAGTTTGTAGTGTAGCCCGCTACTTTAAAAAAAAGAAGAGTAGTGAGTAGCGCGATACAAAAACTAGTAGTTTGTAGCGATTTCTGGAAACTACTTTTAAATTAAAAAAATAAATTAATAAATGAAAAAAAAATTAAAAAAAAAAAGAGCGAAGAAAAAAAAAACAAGGTTTTTTTGGACTCTGACTGGTGCAAATCTTGCACAAGTACAGCAGCGGACGCATCGGAAATAAGAACTACAAAAATATGAGCTGATCCTTAGATACATCATTTTGACGAAATACATTCTGTCTGCTTGAAATCATTGATTTATTTGGCATCATAATTTTTATATTCCTTCAAATAATTTTCATGTTCCTAAATATTCCCTGTCAAGAAATTAAAAATATATATATATGTTGGAATTCTTTCAATCTTTCAACTTTTGAATCTTTTCTTGTGGCGAATTTTTGTAAAAACTATAAAAAAAATCTAAAACGGAGAGATTTTAGCAAAAAAAAGGGAACAAAATGGAAAAGTAACAAATAAATTCAAAGACAATTCCTAGGTCTATTCCGTATTCAAATGAGTTAATTTATTAATGTAAACCACTTTTCGAATTTTTTCGGTCAATCCTCCAAACGATGTATGCTTTTTATTTATTTTTTAAAAAAGTAGCGAAGTAGCGACTACAATTCAAAAGTATTTTGTAGTCGCTACATTTAAAAAAAGTAGTCATAGTTGTAGTTAACTACATTTATAACAAAGTAGTTGTAGTTGTAGTTCACTACAAAATAAATGTAGTTTTTCCAACCACTGGTTTGGACCCTTTGCCCCCCTCTGGAAAAACTTGAAATGACGTCCCTGTTTGACCTGGTGCCAACACTGTTTCCAAGGCAGTATTGAGTTAAATTTCATCTTTGATGTAGCTGCAAACTGCATTGTTCACACACATTGACTGCACAATCATTTGACGAATAATCGTTTAATTCACAAAAAACATCAGAAAAGCACACACAAATAACAACATGTATTTTAACAAAAAAACCACTATCATTCTTCTCTAGCCACCAACACACCTCTTCGGCCGGCTCCACTCAATACATTTCTGTCTAGTACTGTTGCCAACGTTCATTCAAAAGTCATTTACATGTTCCCAGCCGAGCAGCTTGATGCCCTGTGCCGCCAGCACACTGATATTCTTAGATACTATTTCAATTTAATGTTTGTTACTTTCTTTCTATTTACTTTTCTGTACATAAAACTGTTGGATAAAAGATTATTTCTTGTATTGTTTTTCACAACAGAAAAAGTTATGAGCTAGAAAAAGTTCCCATCCTAAAAATTCATGTTGGTTTATGCCCGCATAGAACTCATAAGTACTGATTTAAGCCTCATTGTGTAACTAAGATTTTGGAGAGAATGAATTAAGAGGGATTGTTTGACTTAAAACACTCTTTAAGGTTTACTTTGGCAAGACCCTGTGATGCTCAACGATTTTTGTACTGAAAATGCGTAATTATATTTACGGTACAATCGATAAAATTAAAAAAATGTTTTTGGTTTCAATGAAATGGTTTCTTCTAACGTTATTCTGTTCATTAAGATTTCGTGTTAACTTTTAGTGAATATTTTAAATTAAGGCTGATCATCCAGTAAGTTTTCGTAATCCTACCTTTGTATCCTCATTGTGTTGTCAAATTGTGAGGTTTGGTTCTTGAGAATAACATATGAAATGATTTGCATTTTTAAAGTTGCATTACTCTCATCAAACCCTTTTTGCAACACTGCTTCTTTTTTTTTTTTTGAAAGGCATTGTTAGAATTCAAGTAATATTTTAAGAGGGGAAAAAAAAAGAATTTTTTCCCAGGGTGTTTACTTTATTGATAATAATAAATTCTTTGTTCTTTTCATCCACATGTAAAAATTTTAATTAATATATCTAGTTATTAAATTTTAATACTGTTTTCAATCAAAAATCTCAAGTATAATACCATACTTACAAAATATGTATGGCTTATAGACACTGGAACATATCCATGTGCTTCTTCATTGTAAGGAATCTGTTCTGACGGGTTTCTGAAATGAATATAATTAGTATAACCTTTTTAAGAAGACATTTTTCTGCTACATATTAAATATTAGAGTAAATATGTTCCAATTACCCAGAAATGCTAACATCCGATACAGCTTTAAAGTTAATGGGAATTAACACAGCGTTGTCTTTAGGATACACCTCAGTGCTGACAGTTTTTGCTTCCAAATAAATGAATATCTTCTTTTTATCTGTTGGAACATTACTTACATCAAGTTTGATGTGGATCTTTGTCTAGTGGGATAAAATTTGCAAAAAGATAAACAATTTAGTTAAAAGTACAATACATTTAAAATAAGAAAAAGGTTCAGTTTAATGCATTGTTTATGGTTTGCAAAATAAATTTAAATTTTCTTTTTATGAAACCGGTTTGACATATCAAACAAATATTTTTTTAAATGGCATTGATTTTACTTACTTTATGTAAACATTATTTTTTAAATTATAGTTTAGCAAGAATGGAAGTTGTGTTTTATACATATGACTGACATAAAACACCAATTCTGTAACGCTATGAAACATTTTTTCTGATTGAATTTAAAAAAAAAAACTTCCTATTTAAATGAATTCAATATTAACAAGTAATTTCATCGGAAATTAAATCTCATTGCATGGCTGGTTTTTGAAAATATGACTTTGGTTTGCTTAAATGTGCAACACTTCAATAAAATCATTTGTCAAATTTGATAATTAAAACAAGAAACATATTGAGAAACAAGTTTGAGAGTTTCACATTATTGTTTGCTTCATTTGACAATACAGTGGAATTTCTAAAGAGTGTCCAAAAAGTATACAGATGACAATTTTTTCGAAACTAGTATATAAATAAACCAGTTAGGAAGAGAAATAATATAAAAAATGCAAGTAAATATTGATTACATAAAAATAATAAAATGTTCGAACAACTTTTACTGCTCATACATATAATCTATAAAATGAAAACACGCTGTTCCAAAAACTTACAAACAACCAAGGTCAAAAATCAATTTAAGTACTGTCATTAAAAATGCAAATTAAAGGGTAATTTACTTGTGACACACAAGTTTTCTAAAATAAAAGTGAACTTGTTTTTCCATTTCTGAGCTGCCAAGTTGCTTCGTAATGTGCAGTTTTCTAAAAAGGAAACTTTGCCAATCAATCATTTAAAAGCTCGTGGATGGAAAGTTGTAAACATAGCAAGAAAATTTGAATGAAGTAGGGTATCGAATTTTGTCAAAAGATAATCATTTTGAAATGAACTCTTGTTCTAGAAGACTAAAGTAAACAACTAAATGAAAAGACAGAAATATTTTGAAATGCATTTCAACACAGAACCTGTCTTCATGGACCGTTTATAAAAAAGGAAGCTTTCCAGTATCAAAATCAATGGTACATCGAGGGCTGTAGGAAAGCACATATCCTGATTATTGCAAAATACATTGCTTGCCGAAATTTTTAAAATATCAAAAAGAAGCTCAAGCACAGTGGGTCTAAAATCATATGCTTTGGACAAACTGGAGATTTAGTGTAAATAGCCCCTGATGGTGGGGTATTTACTGGCCTGATTTTCACAAGGAACCAAACTTTTTTCAGCAGACAACAGGGGGTAGTATACTCCTGGTCCAGACAACATTTTCTTTCAATGGAAACATTACAACTGATTTTTTGAAAAATTGTCAATGTTTCCAAGACTACTACAGAATACTTAAAAATTAGTTACTTTCATTCAGAAAGCTACTAGGTGGGGACAAATGGATGTTCCACCAATATAGTAGCTATACTCACACATCTGACTCAACAATGCCGAAGTTTAGGTAAAATCAAGTAACTGTTACGAACTGATCAGTCATAAGTCCTGCCCTAAATAATATGGATGACCTCAGGAGAATATTAGTTGGTGATCTATATGCTAAAAGGAGGCAGTTTATGATATGAGGTTGTAAATAGAACCTCATATTTTTTTCAAAGCCAGAAGTATTTAAAATCTTGTTTTAACTTTGCCAGATCGTAGTTTTGAAGTTATTAAAGAACATGGCTTAAAAATTGAATATGAACCTTTTATTTATGGATGGTACTTCAGAGTACCATCAGAAAATGAAATAAAATACATTATGAGGTTGGAATGCTATTGATACAATGTACTACATATCAAATTTATAGTTTACGGTTTCTACATGAAATGGTACTAGAGTTTTCAATAAGTTGTATTTGTTCTAGATAGTATTTTTTAGCATCTTGTTTCTATTTAGAAATGTCATTGTATGCGATTATCACCTGTGTTTGAATTATTTCTTTACCACCAATTTCAATATCAACCTTTTTCAATTTTTTTGAAGGCCTAATAATTTTTTGACCTTTGTGCATCAACAGCAATTCGAGGTACCACTTTATATGACCATCATTAATTTCAAATATAAGGTATAATTATAATTTTTATTGCTTACACCATCTTTATATTTTCTTTCATGGTAGTAATAATAAAAATAATAATAAACACTAGTCATAAATTTTACACGTAACTTGTAATAATATGTTACTTTACATGTAACTAGGGAAAGTAAAGGGGGGAATTCTCCATACACTTTTGAGACAGTAAAGTTTATGTTTTAATTTTCTCACAAAGTAAGTGATAATGATTTATAATTTTTCAAAATATTATATTGCGATATTGTTTATGATTACAAATTGTTTTGAAATTGTTACTTCTTTCATGTACCTGTGAAACATGAACACCTCATTATTTCTAAACTGTTAGGATGAACTGTATTACAGTCATTTAATACCACTAGAAAGCAATTTGTGCTTTGCAAAAATTAGCTCATTATTACAGCCTAAATAATTGGCATTAACCAAGTATAAAGGCTAATATTTTTTGTACATATACAAAAAACAAAGATTAATGATTGGATTTTTATTTACCCAATAAAAAATCCATCCAAGAGATTGGTTGTGATATTTTTTTACCACTAAACATTTTTTAAATAATTCATTTTAAAAACTAGTTTCAATGTCTGTACATAATTACAGTGGTCTTAGGTTATAAACGACAGAAAAAAGTAATTTCATTCTTTTTCAAACTTATATTTAATATAAGTTTACTTATGTATTTCATTTAAAGCTCGAAATATTGAATAAAATACATTATTAAACTTGTAAACAAATAAAGTTTTAATGAAATACATTACATATCATACCTCTGCTCCCTTCACAAAAGGGTTTCCCAAGTCACAAAACAAGCTTGCATTGCTTTTTTGCTTTTGTTGCTCACTCAAGGAAGAGCAGAAATCTTGATTAATACTAGTTATCTCAGTAGGCAGGCGTATCCATAATTCAGACAAATATGCTGGTTCTCTCCTGTTACTGACTTCTATAAGTAAGGTAATTTTTGTGTCTCTTCCAATAATTAATGTATTATCTCTGAAAACCAAAATCAAAAGTTCAAAAATCAAGTGACTGAAATATATAAAATATACAACCAGTAATAAGTTAAGAGTCACTATTCAGGGCTATATGTAACTAACAGGAGTTTTATTAGGAGTAGCATTCAAAATTAGAGTCAGTGTTCTTGCTGAACATCACATGTTACCAGTTAAAGTACCTCATTTTGAATTCAAGTGGGCATTAGATAAACTTAATCCATTTATTGCAAATGCTTAAATAAATTTTACATTTCCTTTTTCAAACTCATACTAGATATAATAGTGAAATTAAGTACTGTATACAACTTTCATAAGCAGGTAATTCCTCGAGATTTTATTAAGTATGATAAAAGTTATTTAAGTCTTGTCACAGTTGTTTCAAGGTGATTTGAGTCAAATATAACTTTGGTACAAAATTTTTACGGAAAGTTTTTGGTTCACTGGTACGTTTTTTTAAAAACACAGAAAAACTTTTAGCAAACATAACAAGAGGTTCAAAACAAAAACTTTTCTTGGGCAATCGGAGCAGATGATGATGAACTGAGCATATAGCAGCACTTTAATTAAAATCTAACAATGCAAAAGAGATATAACTCACTTTGGATCTTCTAGTATTTTTGCAGTTACAACTAAGTCAGAAAAACATTCATCAGTTTTCCCACAACCAGTTTGGAATGTTATCTAAAAACAAAAAGGAAGATAATTCTAATTGTATGATAAAACATTTTAAATATTTTCTAAAAAGTGATAAGTACTTCTTTCAAAATTCAAAAAAAGTTTGATGTTTTTTAAAAATATTTTAAAAAAAATTATGCAAAAATTAATTATGGCATTGAAAAATATTTACTTTTTAGTTGTTATTGTTTTATTATTATTAATGATTATTAGTATTTTCAGACTTCAAGCAAAACACTCAAAGTCCCATGACCCCCCCCCCCCCCTAGGGTGGTTCAAAAATTTTTTTTTTTGCTACGGACCAAGGCGCACCCTACTTTTTTTACATTTATGTATGAGATCACTCCCCTAAAATTTCAGCTCCCAACTCTTAATGGAAGATGGTGCTCAAACACCCTTCTTTTTTCCGCTTTTTCTTAATTTTCACAATTTTTGAGTTTTTCAGACTCAAGATACCATTTTCTTGGAAGAGATTTTTTTTTCAATGATTCTCATTTTCCAACGCATAAATATTAGTTCAAACAATTGGAAAGGTTCTTAATCGTTTGAATCTATATAGCAACACCTTTGATGCAATTGATTATTTAGTAGATCGCAGCATAGAATGTAGATTGCAGTACTACTTGTCTACATGTTGTGCTATGATTTTCAAAACTTACGCTTGCCAAAATAGAGTTGTGGAAGAACAGTGCAAAATGTTTTTTATGTTTTTAAAGGTAGTGGTATGCAGAGAAAAAAAATGCAAGATTTAAAGTTTTAAACTAATAGTGCTAACAGTATCACAAGAACAATGAATTAAATTATAAAAACTAATTGCACAAAATAAGCAATTGTAGCTAGTCTGGCATAGAACTAATCTGAAATTTAGGCAAAGATATTTACTTCATGCTTACTTTGGCCATCATATTCCTCACAAGTTCAATTCTTTTTAATAACTTTAAAGCGAAAAAATGTTTGGCAAAGAATTAAACAAACAAACAAACAAACAAAAAAAGAATGTTGCACATAGAACTTAAAAAATACTTAAACAAGTTTGAAGCTTCAACTGTGAGCTTTTTATAAATCTATAGATAAATCTATGATCACTCTTGCTTATTATAAAGAGATAATTGAGTCATTATTAGTCAATTAGGGAACCTATATGAGAAAAATCCAGTCTCTTATGTGCCTCAAAATATTTATGTTCCTATATAAGAAAGAGATTTTTCATTTAATCATGAGAGAAAAAAACCTAGGTAGAACACTTTCTACAGTTTCAGCGCCTTTTTGTACAGTAAAAAAAATAGATTGAGCATTAATAGATGCTCCATTTGCTATTTAAAACTTCTGGGAATATCTGAACTTGGAAAAAACCTTATAAGATATGAACGACCTGGAAATTGAAATAACAACTAGGACAGTTTTATTAAAGTACTTGTGACACCTTTCTGGTGAATTAATTAGTTTGACTTAGTTTTTCGTATCAAATTCTGGTTGAAAGAAAAGCAAGTTATTATAAGAATAAAGATGTGAAATATAACAAGTGTAGTACAGAACAATTGGATTTTTTTCAAACATGAATATTCGAGATTTTTTTCTAACATTCTTCGTCCTACGCCCCAACGAATGCAAATATAATATCAATCACAGAATTATAAGAAAAAAATTAAAATAAATAAATAAAGGTAAATAACGTTGCTGAGGAAAATGTTCAAATAATTCAAGAATTTAACAGAATTTTTTTCAATAATGAGGACAATAAGCAGTTTCTCTTACCAAATGTTGAAGAAAATTGAGTACTTGTCCTTGCTGAGACAATAAAATATTCAATACTAAAAGTCTCTCTCTCTCAAAAAAATCTATATATTAATATAAATAGAAAGTTGAATTGCATAGCAATAAGTTTAAATATTTTGGCTTTATTTAAAAACTTCTAGCAAATTTCAGTATAACAACACTGCTTGGCACAAAATGAACTTCAAATGTATCTGACACTATTCTTGCTGTTTCTTATGTAATATGCCCCATGAAATCCAAACATGATCTCAGTTTTCGCCTTCACGGTAATCACTCGAACATAACTGGAATGAATATAAATAATTGTGCGGAGGTTTCGATCCATAACTCAGAAACAGCGGACTGTAAGTTGAAAGCGTTTTATTTGCGTGCGTACATCGTGAAGACTTGTTGCCTTCTGTTACATCTTAAGCGAAATTGGGGTTTTTCACAATGGGGTTTTACACATGTTGGCAAGGTGAAACAGTGGGTTTTCCACATGGGATTTCCAAAGAGTTCCTTGGTAAAAAGGATCTATCGTCAGGAGGCGATTAAGTTTCAATTACCGAACATCCCGCCCGGCGTTGAAATATTACATTATTTCAAATAATTACGAAAAATACATATAAAATGCAAGGAAAAATTTTAAACACAAGAACATAAGCAAATATGAATAATTACAAAAAGCAATTAGTTACTTTACTGAATGCACATAGTTATCTACAATTGGCAAAATACTAATTTTTGAAATTGGTCTTCTGAAAATGCTT